>CAUDMG010000827.1:0-50000 GCA_958450375.1 Homarus gammarus
CGTCTAGGGTTCCTGGTCGCATGACGCGGCCACCTCACACGGGTATAGTCAGTAACTGTCACCCCGCTTTCGCGGGAGCGATACTGATCTGCATACCAGCACAGACGATGGACTACCCTTGGGCGGCCGGCGATAGGCGCAAGCTCACCGGATCGATCAGGCGCCCCGGCCGCCTTAGTCGCCTAGTTCCCGCGTGCGCCCGCCGTGCCTCTCGTCTTGCCGCGGCCGCGCCACCCATCGTCTCATCCGCTCTCTCAGCCCGATCGGTTCACTTCACGCCGGCTCCTTCTAGATTTCGAAGAGAGTCAAGATAGAAACACCGAAGAGCGGCAGGGAAGAGTCCATCGGAGAGCTAGCATCGGAGGCCCGTCCTCGACATGCCTGCTCTAGATTTCGCGACACCATAAAAAAAGAATGGCAGATATAAAAAAGGAAAGATATAAAAACAAGTAGCAGTATCACTCTCATCAAAAAGCAGGAGAGAGACGGAGACAGATCATCCCCACCCTCGCGGCCCGAGTAGCGACGCCCAACAGCAGATAGGTAGCTTCTTTTCCTATTCCCTATTCTCCTCGGAACTATTCCTACTTAAACTAGCATCACGGCCCAAGTTTACTCCGCTACAGCCTCGTCATTCCTCCCCCCCCTCCACGCCCCTCTGCTGCCATTATTCACATAGAAGGCAATTGTTGCCATTTTTTGTTTTCGCCCCACTGCTGCCATTAATCACATATAAGGCAATTGTTGCCATTTTATGTTTTCGTCCCTCTGCCACCGTTAATGGCATATAAAGCAATTGTTGCCATTTTTTGTTTTCGCCCCACTGCTGCCATTAACCACATTTAAGGCAATTGTTGCCTTTTTTTGTTTTCGTCCCTCTTCTGCCATTAATCACATATAAGGCAATAATTGCCATATTTTGTTTTCGCCCCACTGCTGCCATTAATGACATATAAGGCTATTGTTGCCATTATTTATTGTCGCCCCTCTCCTGCCATTAATCACATATAAGGCAATTGTTGCCATTTTTTGTTTTCGCCCCTCTGCTGCCATTATTCACATAGAAGGCAATTGTTGCCATTTTTTGTTTTCGCCCCACTGCTGCCATTAATCACATATAAGGCAATTGTTGTCATTTTTTGTTTTCGTCCCTCTGCCACCGTTAATCGCATATAAGGCAATTGTTGCCATTTTTTGTTTTCGCCCCAATGCTGCCATTAACCACATTTAAGGCAATTGTTGCCATTTTTTGTTTTCGTCCCTCTTCTGCCATTAATCACATATAAGGCAATAATTGCCATTTTTTGTTTTCGCCCCACTGCTGCCATTAATGACATATAAGGCATTGTTGCCATTTTTTATTGTCGCCCCTCTCCTGCCATTAATCACATATAAGGCAATTGTTGCCATTTTTTGTTTTTGCCCCTCTGCTGCCATTAATCACATATAAGGCAATTGTTGCCATTTTTTGTTTTCGTCCCTCTGCTGCCCTTCATTGCATATAAGGCAATTGTTGCTATTTTTTGTTTTCGCCACTCTGCTACCATTAATCACATATAAGGCAATTGTTGCCATTTTTTGTTTTCGTCCCTCTGCTGCCATTAATCACATATATGGCAATTGTTGCCATTTTTTGTTTTCGTCCCTCTACCACCGTTAATCGCATACAAGGCAATTGTTGCCATTTTTTGTTTTCGCCCCACTGCTGCCATTAACCACATTTAAGGCAATTGTTGCCATTTTTTGTTTTCGTCCCTCTTCTGCCATTAATCACATATAAGGCCATAATTGCCATTTTTTGTTTTCGTCCCACTGCTGCCATTAATCACATATAAGGCAATTGTTGCCATTTTATGTTTTCGTCCCTCTGCCACCGTTTATCGTATATAAGGCAATTGTTGCCATTTTTTGTTTTCGCCCCACTGCTGCCATTAACCACATTTAAGGCAATTGTTGCCATTTTTTGTTTTCGTCCCTCTTCTGCCATTAATCACATATTAGGCAATAATTGCCATTTTTTGTTTTCGCCCCACTGCTGCCATTAATGACATATAAGGCAATTGTTGCCATTTTTTATTGTCGCCCCTCTCCTGCCATTAATCACATATGAGGCAATTGTTGCCATTTTCTGTTTTCGCACCTCTGCTGTCATTAATCATATATAAGGCAATTGTTGCCATTTTTTGTTATCGCCTTTGTGCTGCCATTATTCCCATAGAAGGCAATTGTTGCCATTTTTTGCTTTCGCCCCACTGCTGCCATTATCCACATATTAGGCAATTGTTGCCATTTTTTGTTTTCTCCCCACTGCTGCCATTAATCACATATAAGGCAATTGCTGCCTTTTTTTATTGTCGCCCCTCTGCTGCCATTAATCACTTATAAGGCAATTGTTGCCATTTTTTCTTTTCGCCCCTCTGCTGCCATTAATCATATATAAGGCAATTGTTGCCATTTTTTGTTTTCGCCCCTCTGCTGCCATTATTCCCGTAGAAGGCAATTGTTGCCATTTTTTGTTTTCGCCCCACTGCTGCCATTAATCACATATAAGGCAATTGTTGCCATTTTTTTTTTCATCCCTCTGCCACCGTTAATCGCATATAAGGCAATTTTTCCCATTTTTTGTTTTCGCCCCAATGCTGCCATTAACCACATTTAAGGCACTTGTTGCCATTTTTTGTTTTCGTCCCTCTTCTGCCATTAATCACATATAAGGCAATAATTGCCATTTTTTGTTTTCGCCCCACTGCTGCCATTAATGACATATAATTCAATTGTTGCCATTTTTTATTGTCGCCCCTATCCTGCCATTAATCACATATAAGGCAATTGTTGCCATTTTTTGTTTTCGCCCCTCTGCTGCCATTAATCACATATATGGCAATTGTTGCCATTTTTTGTTTTCGTCCCACTGCTGCCATTAATCACATATAAGACAATTGTTGCCATTTTTTGTTTTCGCCCCACTGCTGCCATTAATCACATATAAGGCAATTGTTGCCATTTTTTATTGTCGCCCCTCTGCTGCCATTAACCACATTTAAGGCAATTGTTGCCATTTTTTGTTTTCGTCCCTCTTCTGCCATTAATCACATATGAGGCAATTGTTGCCATTTTTTGTTTTCGCCACTCTGCTGCCATTAATGACATATAAGGCAATTGTTGCCATTTTTTGTTTTCGCCTCTGCTGCCATTAATCACATATAAGGCAATTGCTGCCATTTTTTATTGTCGCCCCTTTGCGGCCATTAATCACATATAAGGCAATTGTTGCCATTTTTTGTTTTCGTCCCTCTGCTGCCATTAATCACATATACGGCAATTGTTGCCATTTTTTGTTTTCGCCCCACTGCTGCCATTAATCACATATAAGGCAATTGTTGCCATTTTTTGTTTTCGTCCCTCTGCCACCGTTAATCGCATATAAGGCAATTGTTGCCATTTTTTGTTTTCGCCCCAATGCTGCCATTAACCACATTTAAGGCAATTGTTGCCATTTTTTGTTTTCGTCCTTCTTCTGCCATTAATCACATATAAGGCAATAATTGCCATTTTTTGTGTTAGTTTAACTGTAACACTGATTCACAGACTCTGGTATATTTATATAAGAAGTTCGAATTTAATGTTTAACTGGTCAGTGTCAACGTTCACTATGCGGAGAGTTCTGAAGCATTGCAAACAACCATTATCTTTCTTTCGAGAAATTACACTGCGGACTGTACTGGCTCCAACATATCATCATTAACTCGAATACGCTGGATAGCTTCAAACATAGGTTGGATGGATATATCAGCAATAGGGGTTGGGTGTAAATGGGACTGCCCAGTATGGGCCAATAGTCCCACTGCAGTTTCCTCCATTCTTATGTTCTAATGTTCTTATGACCTATTGATCCACCAAGCACCACGCTCCTCATCAAACACAGCTGTCCAGACCCACCCAGATAAGTGATAGTTAGGAGACGACATCTGCCGGCCTGACACCTCCACTATAAGGGGCCTACAGCTCCTTTCAGAAGGCAGATAGTGATCGACAGAATCCAGAGCCAGAAGGAGCCACACTCGTCACAAGTCGAGGTCGGGACACCTAGGCCCCAGCTGGCAGTCTCCGAGTCCAGCTGCCGCTGGGACCACTCACCAAAGCAGTACCAGGCCCTGCTGACAGATTCCCCAGCCGTTGGGCCTCCCTCAGGTCACACGTGAGTCATTGTCAGAGCGATCCATTGAGTGAGTAGAGACGAGAGTAACCCAACAACTTTACACCACACACAACCATGAACCAGTTTAGTATAACCAGTAGTCCTGTACAGGCTATAAATGGCTCTTGTCAAAGTCACTCCATACTGTGACTGCTCTTGGGTACCTGGGCGTTTCATTGAGTCTGGAGCTCAACTTCAAACATTTTAGCTTTTTCTTTAGTCAAACATCGTGAGGTTTAGGATCCAGTGAGATAATGGAATGGTGATTATGCTGATAGTCTTAATGGCTACTCTGTCGTCAACGTCACCAAACCTTGTCTCTAGACTGATCTGGAGAGAGATGTTGACCCAGATAGAAGCACACGTGTCTCTCATCAGCTGTATGTGTGTCTCAGGTAGGTGTAGTTATCCCTTCAGGGGGCTTCTTGAGGTCAGAGGAGTGTGTGTGTGTGTGGGTGTGTGGGTGTGTGTGTGTGTGTGTGTGTGTGTGTGGATGTGTGTGTGGGTGTGGGTGTGTGTGTGTGTGTGTGTGTCTGTGTGTGTGGGTGTGTGGGTGTGGATGTGTGTGTGTGTGTTTGTGTGTGTGTGAGTGGGTGGGTGTGGGTGTGTGTGGGTGGGTGTGTGGGTGTTGGTGTGTGTGTGTGTGTGGGTGGGTGTGTGGGTGTGGATGTGTGTGTGTGTGTGTGTGAGTGGGTGGGTGTGGGTGTGTGTGGGTGGGTGTGTGGGTGTGGGTGGGTGTGTGGGTGTGTGTGTGTGTGTGTGTGTGAGTGGGTGGGTGTGGTTGTGTGGGTGGGTGTGTGGGTGTGGGTGGGTGTGGATGTGTGTGTGTGTGTGTGTGTGTGGGTGTATGTGTGTGTGGGTGTGGATGTGTGGGTGTGGGTGTGGGTGTGTGTGTGTGTGTGTGTGTGGGTGTGGAAGTGTGTGTGTGTGTGTGTGTGTGAGTGGGTGAGTGTGTGGGTGTGGGTGTGTGTGTGTGTGTGTGTGTGGGTGTGTGGGTGTGGATGTGTGTGTGTGTGTGTGTGTGTGTGTGTGTGTGTGTGTGAGTTGGTGGGTGTGGTTGTGTGGGTGGGTGTGTGGGTGTGGGTGGGTGTGTGGGTGTGGATGTGTGTGTGTGTGTGTGTGTGTGTGTGTGTGTGTGAGTTGGTGGGTGTGGTTGTGTGGGTGTGTGTGTGTGTGTGGATGTGTGTGTGTGTGTGTGTGTGTGTGTGTGTGTGTGTGTGTGTGTGTGCTTCATATTTGTATTCGTATGTTCTAATATTTCTTAACCAGCAAAATAAACAAAGGAAACATTATGAGAACAAGAAATGAACATCGTTTATTGTTCGACTACATTCATCATTAGATCACCTCTGTGTGCGTGCGTGTGCTGCAGCAGGTAAAGCACTAGACGGTGGGGTAGGAAGCTTGAGTAGCAATGCCACAATTGTTGTTCCTGTTCCTGGCCATCATGAGGTAGCCGCTCTTGCCCCACGTCTCACCCCATGAGTTCTTCACCAGCCAGTACTCCTCCCCGCTGCTGGAGGTGCCGTACCCCACCACCAGCACCCCGTGATCCAGCATAGTCGGCGAGCACTTGGACTCATAGTACACACCTGTCCAAGAAATAGGACTTAATAATTACGTTAAGTAATATAGGACACATTTAATGTACACATGCAGATACCTGTCTTGGTGCAAGATAATGTGACATGCACACATACACAAACATACATATGTCCTACACAATCATATATAGTATATATGTAATCACAGTGAAAAGTGCTGATGCCTCTACTACTGAACCACGAACCCCGAGATCCAGACTCAAGAACCCGAAGCAGTATATATTAATGCATTGTTCTGTCCATAAATGATTGGGATTCATGAGTCTGAATCTCGGGGTTCGTGGAGCAACCGTGGAGGCATCAGCACTTTTCATTGTGACTACATATGAAATTATGAATACCGGTCAATTTGCAAAATAACCTATTTCGCCAAAAAACGTAACTTATATACTGGTGGTGTGGCTAGAGGCAGGTGTAGGTGGTGTACTCACCGCCGTCGTACAACTGGAAGGAGGGGTGTGAGGCGTCGATGGCCACGGATATTGGGCCAACTTCCGAAACAGCTATAAGGAGGGCGGTCTCATTATCCTGTTCCAGATTCACGTACCCGGTGACGGTGGCGGCCACACTGGTCTTGTTGAAGCGACAGTGGCCATTCTGGGAGGTTAACATTAGAGAGTGATTAGTAATTGCATGGGAAGAAAGTCTGTGCTTCTTTGGTTAATATGAGACAGGACGAGATATATTAGCTGTGATTGTGACTATCTCGGCCTTATAGAGGTAGGAGACGATATATAAGCTGCAGTTACATATATACCTCAGCTTCGTAGGGGTAAGAGCACTCCGTGTCGATGCCTTTGTTATCCTTGATGTACTGGAAGGCAGAATCCATATTTCCTCCGCCACAGCCAAAATTACCATAGTCGCCCGAGCAGTCCACCAGCTGCTGCTCAGATAGGCTCACCAACTTCCCCTTCTTGATGAAGTGCTGACCCTCCAAACTACCTGTCTGTGAGATGACACCTGACATTCAAAGGGCGGTAATACTTGAAAATGTCTAGGAGTAATTTTTGATAACCTAAGGGGGCAATGCATGAGGATCTCTGGGGTAACACTTAAGAATTTCCAAGTATAGCACATAAGACCTGAGAATCTCTGGGGTACAGAAAGACACTTACAGCACAGAGAAAGAGATTTAGATTTAGACTCAGACATAAATCAGATATAAACAACTTACAGTAGAAAAAGCCCAACAGGATCCACACTGTAATTGGTTCTTGACGGGAGTAACAGCGCCCTTTTCACGCCAGTCCAGGTCGGTGGCGCGAGGCAGATATTCCCCGGCAGCCAACACAGACACATGCTCCAGGTGAGGCTGCCTCTGGTAACCCTTCATCTTGGTGTTGAACTCCTCATTCGTCTACCACAACACCACAATGTTTAGTTCTATATGGATGTTGATCTCTTATATGTAGTCAAGATGTGTTACTTATTGATTCCTAATTATAATGAAAATAAAACATTTTTACTATAAACAGCTTAAGAGGTAGAACATAATTGATTAATTACGGAATAGAACGTTATAAACTGATAGACTAATCAAGTAACAGAACGTTATGGACTGATAGACTGGTTAAGAAATAGCAAAGCTAATAGACAGAATGTGACTGTGTGACTGACCATATCACCAAATTGGTTCATGGCCATCGTGTAGGTGACCTCTCCTCTCTCATGCTTCAGATTGTGGTTGTTAACTCGTTCCTCGTTCTTCTTAAATATTCCATAGCGGTAATTCTCTTCCACAAGACTCTCATACTGCCGGCCATAGCGAGCCTGAGGAGGGGTGGCGACACACATATTTACGGTTATTGCCAAAATGTATTCGTATATTGTAATAGTTGGTATCTATTTGAGTTGTTATATTGTAATGGTTGGTTTAAATCTACATCTGTGAAGGAAATATTGTACACTACTACCAGGCGTACAATAACTACCATAAGATGTACAATAACTACCAGAAGATGTACAGTAACTACCTGAAGGTGTACAGTAACTACCTGAAGGTGTACAGTAACTACCTGAAGGTGTACAGTAACTACCTGAAGGTGTACAGTAACTACCTGAAGGTGTACAGTAACTACCTGAAGGTGTACAGTAACTACCTGAGGGTGTTACCTTGAAGAGCTTCCAGGAGTTGAGTGTTTCAGTAGCTGCGGTAAGACCCGCCACACACAGTAGTAACGCTGCCACCTTCATCTACCACAGACAACACTAGCTATTACTTACACTTCATAACACGACAATAACATCCTTAACATAGTCTTTAATTATATCATCCTACTTATTCACATCTACTTTACATTTTATGCATCTTCAGAAAATTCCTTCATTATAGGTAGACTGAGAAGCTTCACACCTGCCCACCTACCTGTTACTTCACTACCCTCTCTGGTGTATGACTCGTGGCTGGTATAACAATAATAATAATAATAATAATAATAATAATAATAATAATAATAACAATAATAATAATAACAATAACAACAGTTGTTCAGCACTTGATACTAGGAAGAAGTAAGAACATCCCGGTACCGTAAAGTAATTTTGTCATAGTATCTACTTCACCAGGTATCTTAGTCCTTAAGTTGTATTACTTTGGCTGGGTTAAACTTCTAATTAACAGTGATGTAGTTACACCTTCGGGAAACAATTGGTTAGGTTGAGAGCCTGACGCCTCATACGAAACAAAACCTGCTGTAAATCCGGGCCACACACAGTTGTTGTATTGCCTGAAAGGTGTCAGTAAGGAGAGACTCATAATACAAGTAAGGGATGTGTTGGTGCAGGGACTACAGAAATTTGGTAAGCAGGTATCCAAATATTGGCGCTGGGTGCTGAGCCCACACGGCAAAACTACAGAGCAAGATGCTGTGCACCAGAGCTGCGAGGTATTTCGGGAAATAGTTACAAAGAAATGTTTACATTACCCTCAGTATTCAATATGAAAGGTAAATGTAATGGTAAACTGTGTGTAAACAGCATTTCTGGTGTTGATTTTCACTTAAAATATAACATTTTGTGCACATTGAACTTAATTACCAACCTGACTGATGTTGATACAAACAGTAATGTAGAAGACACAGTAGTTGTAGACACGCCGAGGATTATACTCAACTGAGGACGGATATGACAGCGAGGGTTATATACTGTATACCTTGATGGGGCGTGTCTGGTGGTGGAATTTTCCTTATCGTGGACTAAGGTGAGGGTAGCTGAGTCAGGTCATGATGATTGGGTTCCAGGAACGAACATAAGAACATTAGAATGGAGGAAACTGCAGCCGGCCTATTGGCCCATACTGGGCAGTCCCGTTTACACCCAACCCCTATTGCTCATATAAGCATCCAACCTATGTTTGAAGCTATTCAGCGTATTCGAGTTAATGACGATATTTGGTAACTTGTTCCATTCATCCACTACTCTGTTTCCAAACCAGTGTTTACCTATTTCACGCCTAACTCTAAATTTGTTTGATTTAAAACCATTGTTACGAGTTCGCTCCTGGTTGGATAGTTTGAGTACCTTTGTAATGTCCCCTTTGTTCAGCCCTGACTTCCACTTATACACCGTTATCAGGTCGCCCCTCGCTCTACGTCTCTCGAGGGAGTGCAAATTAAGATGCTTTAACTTGTCTCTATACTCAAGGTTCCAAATGCCCGGGATTAGTCTTGTCATTCTCCTCTGAATTCTTTCCAAGGATTCTATATCCATTCTGTAATACGGTGACCAGAACTGAACTGCGTAATCCAGGTGTGGTCTCACAAGCGCAAGATACAGTTTTAGGATGACCTCGCTAGTCTTGTAACTAACACTCCTTTGTATGAACCCAAGTACTTTATTAGCCTTGTTACCAGCAAAAACACCTTGTTTACTTGGCTTAAGGTTCCTACTTATCATTACTCCTAAATCTCTCTCGAAGTCGCATTTCTCTTTGGCATCGTTGTTCATCTGGTATCTGGTTTCCCTGTTTACATCTCCTATACTGAGTACTTTACATTTGTCCACATTGAATTTCATCTGACATTTTTCAGACCATTCGAAAAATTTGTTTAGATCCTCCTGTAGTTTTGCGGAGTCCTCGCCAGATTTAATTACACGATCTATTTTAGTGTCATCAGCAAATTTACTTATGTTGCTGTCTATGCCGATATCTATGTCGTTTATGTTATGATAAATAATAATGGTCCAAGTACTGAGCCTTCGGGAACTCCACTAGTGACGTTGCTCCAATGGGATTTAATGACGTTAATGCTCACTCGCTGTTTCCTGTCCTGTAACCACGCCCTAATCCATTTAAGGATATTACCTTTGATGCCATGTGCTTCTACCTTTCTAATTAGTCTTTCGTGGGGAACTCTGTCGAAGGCTTTGCTAAAGTCGAGATATACCACATCATAATTGTGCCCCTCGTCCACCGTTTCGAAAACTGATGAAAAGAATGTTAATAGATTAGTTAGACATGAACGCCGGCTTGTGAAGCCATGCTGGGAATCATTGATCAATTGGTGCTTCTCCAGGTGATTTCGAATAGAGTTTGAAATGATTGCTTCCAGTAATTTGCCTACTCTTGATGTTAGACTGGTTGGGCGGTAGTTAGAGGATAGTGAACTATCCCCCTTCTTGAAAATCGGTATTACATTCGCTATACTCCAGGATTCTGGTACTGCACCTGTTTTTAAGGACATGTTAAACAACCTTGCTAAGGGCATACTAAGCTCTTCCTTACATTCCTTTCATACTCTGGCAAATATCTCATCGGGACCAGGTGACTTATTAGGCTTTAGTTTGTCTATTTGCTTACTAACATCATTACTAGTCACTACTATATCGCTTAATTTGTTTTCTTCACTATCTCTGAATAGAGTCGGTGCCTCGGGTATCATGTTTAAATTTTCGGTGGTGAAAAATATTTATTCAGATTATTGCTCATTTCTCCATCGTTATCAGTTCGCGTGCCGGTATCTGACTGTATTGGTCCAATCTTTTCTCGTGTTTTAGTTTGATACAGTTGGTAGAATCCTTTGGGGTTTGTCTTCGCCTCCCTTGCTATCCTTACCTCATTATTCCTCTTGGCTTTCCTTATCGCGGTCTTAACCCTACTGGCCAATACCTTATAATAATCCCGGAGGTAAATTTCGCCACGATTTATCCTTCTACCTATAGCCTTCTTCTGGCCAATAATGTTCTTTAAATAATTATTAATTCATTTAGGGTCATTGTTGTCTGATCTGAGTTTTTTGTAAGGTATGTTCTGCCTTTGTCCATTAAGTAACTCATTATTTAAATTGTCGTGGAACTCGGCAATCTCGATCTCGTTATCAGGTCAGTCTCAACCGTCAGGTCTCCTGGTACGGTGAGGTCGCCCTCTGTGGGTACATTGAGTGAGGTCACCTCATGTGTGGCCATGCAGCTCACTCCCAAGCGACATGGAATTATTAGTAATGTGGAGCAAAGTCATCTGAGTTTCACTGTAATGAGAACCTCTGAAACTCTCTTCCTTTTCTTATTCTTGTCATTTTTTTTTTTGGTGTGGGGCAGGGGGGGGGGGGGGGGGGGCTCCCAGCAATCAGGAAGACCCCCTCCTGGGTTTGCCATTGATGTGTATCGCTACGAAAAGCCTGAATTACAGACAGCAAACAGAGTCCCACTCACCAAGACTTGATTCTGAAATATGTGGTGTTAGTCGTTCGTGTGCGACTGACTTCAGTTATCGGGGAGACCTTGAGAGACTTAATACTAACATATGAAACAGTTTTGGAAGAGCTACACACACCTGGCCTCAGTGTAACATATAGGAGCCGCGTCAGTGTAGCCTGCAGTAGTGTATAACAACTGAGTTACACACCATGGATGATAATACTCCCACGGTTGACAGTACCACCTTGGTTGATAGTACCACCACGGTTGACAGTACCACCATGGTTGACAGTACCACAATGGTTGACAGTACCGCCATGGTTGACAGTACCACCATGATTGACAATGCCACCGCGTCTCCAGCTAGCAGAGTCTCCCATAGGAGACATCGTCCAGCAGCACCCGCTACACGACCAAACTTCCTCACTTTAGCCTACGACTAAATATTCTATCTATACTTACACTTAAATCTCCCTCATTACACCACCATAGTTGACAGAGCCACCATGGTTGACAGTGCTACCATGGTTGACAGAGCCACCATGGTTGACAGAGCCACCATGGTTGACAGAACCACCATGGTTGACAGTGCTACCATGATTGACATTGCAACCATGGTTTACAATACCACTGTGGTTGACAGTGCCACCATGGCTGACAGTACCACTATGATTGACAGTGCTGCCATGGTTTACAGTACCACTGTGATTGACAGTACCACTGTAATTGACAATGCCACCATGGTTGACAGTGCCACCATATATGACAGTGCCACCAAGTTTGACATTGCCACCATGGTTGGCATTTACACCATATTTGACCGGTCCACTTTGGTTGACAGTCCCATCATGGTTGACAGTGACACCATGGTTCACAGTGCCACCAGTTCCTATATCATATTATAAGTGTATCAAGTAGTTCTTCCTTTATTATTAATATCTTCAGGTGTTTCAGGGCTTATGTGAAGATGGTCACTCTCCCCATAAAGTATCGGCCCCCTGGACCTGATGTATTCGAAAATGAACACAATAACACGTGCACATCAGTCTTGGTTCGGTTGGTATTTCTGATTGTGAGATACGCCTTTTGTTCTTTCTTCTCGCACCTAATAATCACCAACTATTCTCTACATTATGTAATGAAATAGGATGAATTGTGATACCATAATACAAAACCAATAACGTCATGAGTAACCCCGCTGATTTATGGACCTCAGACACTATTTCAGCCCCAGCGGATGGGTTGACAAATAGGAATATAACGTTACTCTGTTTTCATGAACCGGGGTTACAATGGAATCGCTTCGAATGAAATATGAAACACTATGATCCGACATTACATTCATTTGCAAATATAGTAATTACAGGAGTATTATGATGCTATATCTCATTACAATAACATTATGATTTACTGAATTTCGATATTATTTCTTCTTCAATTGATGAGGTAACTATTCTGAATATAACGTATCATCTCATGATTCGTGTTAGCAAAGGAACATTATCTGATACACACTACGAGACGATGTCGTAAAGTCTTACCATGGGGTTGACAGTCAACCATGGAGATACCACAAGCAACACGAGGCAGTATCATCGCCCTTCAAGACATAGGCCTTTATAGCTATACAGTCATTTGGAAAGTGACATTTCTCCATGTCTGTCGGTGAGTCTCGGGTACTAGTGTTGGTCAGGAATTTCCAGCAGAAAACTCCCACTATTTGACTGTCGTTGATATATTTTTGCTACATTAATATCATTATATTATTCTACTAAAGATGGAGCACGATGATTCACCATAATTACAACAGATGATCACTGTCAGCCTCACAGACACTAGGAAGGCAGACCTACCATGCTACTACTTTGTTGTCACTCGGAATCGAAAATGACGATCATCCAGCTATGATACAATGATATGAGTTATTAATGATGTCATCTGCGTTGGTGAGTTCTGAGGTGACTAAAGAGGCCAATACGGGACCGGCAGAGTCGTTCACAGATGTTGCAGATGTGGAGGGCTACATCTAGTGTGGGAGGGTCGGCGGCAGCGTCTTTCCGGCGTTGGCGCTTGTCTGCCTCAGTTTGCAGTCGGGTTAACTTGAAGGTATTGACACCTTCTTGTGATGTGCTCCTCCAAGCGTCACGGTGTGGAGTAATCGTCTCCCAGGTGAGGGGGTCGATTTGGCACTTTTCTCAGGTTTGTCTTAAGACTATCCTTATACCTTTTCAATTGCCTGCCAGAGTTACGTTTACTATTCGTTAGGCGACTGTAAAGTAGCTGCTTTGGCAGTCTACTGTCGTCCATGCGGGTAACATGGCCAGTCCAACATAGTTGTTCATGGATAATGGTAGCCTCGATGCTCCTACAGTTGGTGTCAGCAAGAATACTGGCGTTTGTTCTCTTGTCATCTCAGCGAACTCGGAGGATGGAACGAAGACTACGTTGATGAAAGTTTTCAGAGGTGCCTCCTCTATGTGACCCATGTCTCTCTGCCATATAGTAGGGTAGGGAGGACCACTGCTCGATGTACGTGCAACTTAGTAGATAATTTCAGCTCCCTACAGCTGAAGACGCGAGTACAGAGTCTGCCAAAGGCTTGAAATGCACATCTGATCCAATGTTGAATCTCTTCATCGATGTCCGCAGTGGTGGAAAACTGGGAGCCGAGATACCGAAACTGGGTAACATTAGAGAGGGTAGTACCGTTAAGCTGGATGGATGGTGGAGGTGTGGCTGAACCAGGGGCAGGTTAAGAGAGAATCTGAGTCTTACGTATATTCACCTCAAGGCCAAAGTGTGCATATGCATCTGCATAGGTGTTCAGAACCAGGACGAGGTCGTCTACATACTGAAGTTCAGTAATGGAAGCTGCCAACACCTTTGTTCCTGCCTGGAGTCGTTTTATGTTGAAAAACTCTTCATTCGGTGCTGGATGTCCACCCCGCCGGCTAAATTGGCATTGGCACGAGTAAGGAAGGCAGCCAAGAAAACTCTCTTTTCCATTTCCTTGGCTAGGCTTACCAAGATAATGCAGGAATCACAATTAGTGATTGGAAATATTCGTCCATTGTGAAAAGGGACTGACACGTTTTGGGGAGAGTGTACATAGAATATAACTTCTTTAATTACGAAAAATCACATCATACCTGCATGAAGTTTAATTCCTTGATTACTGAAACCAATTTTTACGAAGAGGATATTCACTTTAGAAGAACTTCAGGAGTGTGTATATTGAACCCTTTGATCACTAGCACACTCGGACACCATTAATTTCAAACGTATTTTATTTTATTTACAGAATGTCTCATGTCCAAACTATCAGCGACTAGTGTGTAAACAATTTTCACCTGCGGATGCTCGTCGTGGATCGTTACCTGATTTACCTGTGTTCATTACAGGTTCTCATACAACAACTAATATATTAGAAACATCTGGAAAATGGACCCTGGTTGAGCAAGACCACAAATTAACCTTAATTACATTAAATCATTAGAATTAGGGGGTAGTCATGCTTAACCCAGACGTTAAAAGGTACAAGTCCTACCAACTCTTAATGTGCCCCTCGCCTTAATGGTTAGGTTATGTTACGTTACGTTAGTTTATGCGCTATTATAACTACCTGCAGACACATATTTCTTCAACGTGTGAGAGACCTACTGTACCTTGAGAAGCGAGTGTAGACTGAGGTAGGTGAGGGTCTCGTAGAGGTATATGTAGACGTGTGAGCCGTGATAACAGGGAACATAGTCTGTATTCCTTACATGAGAAGCTACACACCTGCCCACCTACCTGTTACTTCACTACCCTCTCTGGTGTATGAATCGTGGCTGGTATAATAATAATAATAATAATAATAATAATAATAATAATAATAATAGTAATAGCAATAGTATTAGTAATAGTAATAGTAATAGTAATAGTAATAATAATAATAACAATAACAACAGTTGTTCAGCACTTGATACTAGGAAGAAGTAAGAACATCCCGGTACCGTAAAGTAATTTTGTCATAGTATCTACTTCACCAGGTATCTTAGTCCTTAAGTTGTATTACTTTGGCTGGGTTAAACTTCTAATTAACAGTGATGTAGTTACACCTTCGGGAAACAATTGGTTAGGTTGAGAGCCTGACGCCTCATACGAAACAAAACCTGCTGTAAATCCGGGCCACACACAGTTGTTGTATTGCCTGAAAGGTGTCAGTAAGGAGAGACTCATAATACAAGTAAGGGATGTGTTGGTGCAGGGACTACAGAAATTTGGTAAGCAGGTATCCAAATATTGGCGCTGGGTGCTGAGCCCACACGGCAAAACTACAGAGCGAGATGCTCTGCACCAGAGCTGCGAGGTATTTCGGGAAATAGTTACGAAGAAATGTTTACATTACCCTCAGTATTCAATATGAAAGGTAAATGTAATGGTAAACTGTGTGTAAACAGCATTTCTTGTGTTGATTTTCACTTAAAATATAACATTTTGTGCACATTGAACTTAATTACCAACCTGACTGATGTTGATACAAAGAGAAAAAGTAGCTGCTTACGTATTAGATTTCTTTCGAATTCCAAGCAATGGACGAGTTGTCAGCTCTGGGTAAACACAGGAAATACACTCTGCCACGTTCGTAGAGTGATACGGTATATATAATTTGTAATAAAAGTTTAAAGTCCTGCTATAATAGTCGAGATAAGTTTATTTCTTTAGAAACAAGGCTGCCATTAGCAATGACGTCACCAGTTTCCCAGCAGACGACGCTCTCTATCAAACTCACTGCTGCATTCGGAGGCAGTACGTTCAGGTAAGTTTTAATGGTGTTTTTTGATGGTCTAAGTCATGGACATTTCGTAAGTGAAAAAATGTGCCGTGAAGAGCTGCTTCAAACATAGGTTGGATGGATATATGAGCGACAGTTCTGGTCATCCCTGTACAGGCAGACTATGTTTTTTTTCTGATGGTTTGCGATGTGTTATGAACGATTTAGACCTTCAATTACATCGGAAATCACTAGTTTTGAGTTACTACCCCCCCCCCCCCTTACCGATGTATGTTAATCTAACCTTATAACTCATCATAACCTAACCTAACCTAACCTGTGACCTGTATTTTCTTGTGAGATCGAAAAAATGTTTTGCGACAGCAATCCTGTACAGATACTGTGTCTTATTGTGTAAAGTACTTAATCCCATAGTTAGAATCTTAAGGTTCCCCAGATGACCAAACCCAAAATAATACCAATATTGTTTGGAATGTTTACACTATGAAATTTGTAGTATGGGCAGCTAATATCCATTGAATTAGTTAATGTGCTCAGTAATATTTATATATTCAATAGTATTTCTGTGTTGCACAGTAAAGCACAATCTAATAACATTCATTTACAGAGCCGATCAGCCGAGAAGGTTGGACAACTACTTCCAGGGTTCATCAAGGCAGAGGAAAGAAATTTACCACAAGTAGATGTGTTTATGATGGTAGAGAATTATCCAGAACCCGGCCACCCAGCTATGAAGCTCGTTAAATTACATCTGTCATCTGATCATCCCCTGACCATGGTCGTCCCTAATCCTTCCACAACATTAAATATGGACATCAGCGACGAAAACTTACATTTTCCAGACATGAAATAGAGAACAGTGATGAAAACTTCCCTGTTGGAGTTATCGGTCTTTTGCACCATTGTGGCAGCCAGCAAGTAAACACACACGATGATACTTGAGCAGTAATTTATTTTAACCTAACAATAATGTATGACTGTGTATATCAACACTGTACATGGCCACAAGTCCTGTATTTCTGCTGGTAACAACACACACACCACAGCTGGCTGCCTCCCGCTGGGCGTCTCACGCTGGGCTGCTCGCACCAACCAGTGAAGTCACAACTAATCGCACAGCTTTTTGTAGTCACGTGACTTTATAGCATCTTTGACCGTTAGTTTTTGACACTTTTTGGCCCAATTTATCATTACCATAGTGAATTTAAGCGTTTTCTTTACCCTTTGACCTGCCATCTTACGACAAAATTGCGACCGTCAACTCGTCTATTAAGTACCTCCTAAAATGAAGTTTAAAAAACATTTAAATAATTGAACTCGCCTTTTGGGGTAAATCAATCTACAGTAACTTACTGTCTTCTGGACATGCACTGATGAGGCGTCTAATGTTCACTATTCAGAGCTCAAATTGAACAACAAACAGTAATACTAGAAGACAGTAGAAGTGTCCACGCCGAGGTAGGATGGTGGTGGAATTTTCCTTATTATGGAGTAAGCCAAAGGTGAGGTCAGCTGAGTCAGGCCATCATGACTTGGATCCAGGTATGAGTGTAGGAAGGAAATGGGAGAGGCCGGACATGGAATTTTCCGTGGACTGAAGTCATGTGACCTAGTTATGCCGTAATAAAAACATAAGAACGGAGGAAACTGCAGCGGGCCTATTGACCCATACTGGGCAGCCCCGTTTACACCCAACCCCTATCGCTCGTACAGTATATCTGTCTAACCTCCAATCTATTAGTCTGCTAGCCAAGGAGGTGAACCTAGAAATGTCGAGTGCTATACAGGTTTATGCTGGAAATGCAATGTACTGGTCGTGAGGACTTAGAAACTGCCGGATACTGATTTGCATATATTGAGCATTTTCCATAATTGACCTAATTAGCATATTAATTAGACCAAATCACTAAATCAAGAATATCTTCCTTAGTAAGCCATCTAGAGAATTCGTTTTGGTGTCTAGACCCAAGTTTTCGACCCCAAGGAATCTATCTAACATAGTTACAGGCTCATACCATGCTTCAAACCGCATGAAATCCAATATGGCCACCCTGCATAATCGGAAAATAAGAAGATCCCTTGTTATGTTGATTATGGCTCTCTTGTCTTCATTATGGTACTCTTGTTGTGTCTGTAAGTAGTACTACAAGCGTCATTTACTTTTCTTTGTTTCAGATCGTAGATAATGGCTTATCGCCAGTGCCTCTTCCCGCCCTGTTTCTGAAAAAGGACGCAATGGAAGAAATACGGGGTTGAGGGAATACGGACACTCATCCTCAGGAGTAAAGAGCGTCACGATGCAATCCATGTACAACTTGAGTCTATACTTACATCACACTGTGATAACGCTGCAGTGTCATGTCACAAATCATGCTATAGCTCGTACACCTCAGTGTCAAGGAATGTATACTGTATGGCAGCAGGAAGAGAAAATCTTTTGGTTTGCCACGTGGTGTTGAGCCTCCTGAAAGAGTAAGCCGTTCAAAAGTGTGTGAATTTGTATGTAAAAGAGACCTATGTCATCTTTGATCGGTACGATGGTGTTAATGCAAAGGATCATGAGCGACAGAGGTGAGGGATCGACCACATATCAGCTGTCTCTGAACTCACCTCTCGCTGGTGGTGACACCATCATGAAGAACAAGGACATCAAGCAACAGCTCTCAGAACTACTCTGCACACACACATGATTTTGGTAGCAACATTGAACTTGTGAGCCGAGCTGACAGTGCTGTGCGGCATGGTGAAGCTGACAGTGCTGTGCGGCATGGTGAAGCTGACAGTGCTGTGCGGCATGGTGAAGCTGATATATCTCTCATTAGCTTACATGCTGCATGCTACGTCGGCTGGAGATCGGACAGTGCTCCTCCTTAGTGACGACACAGATGTGTTCGTGTTGCTTGCGTACTGGTGCTGGAAAGCTGGCGTCTCATGCTGTGTTGAAATGGAGAATTGGAATGGGTCGGTGCTCAACATAAATGCCGGTACAGTATCGCCAAGTTGGGGGAGAATTGCAAGGGCATCTTGGGAATGCACGCGCTCTCAGGACGTAACACTGTGTCCTACTCTAATGGGAAAGGCAAGGTGGCCCCCCTAAAGGTGCTCACCCAGACCGACATCGTTGGACCAGACTCAGTTCTGGGAGAAAAGGATGCCACTCAGAGCGACCTGATGGCAACTGGCACCACCTTCTCCCTAGCTCTATATGGCCAGAAGAAGAGCGCTTTAATGACTGCTGCTGGGTATGAGATTTTTTGCAAGCGAAAGTGTCCTCCAGCTCTGAAGTCCCTTCAACCTCCATATCCAGAGAGCACATCTCCAAATGATGCTGTGGAAGGGTGCAGACAAGGCTGACCCTCCTGCCGTCCAAATCACAGACTACGGATGTGAAGTTCGTGACAATGGCCACATGATGCCACTTCTGTCCAAAGAACCCATTACACCAGGGAAGATCATGGGGGTCATTAGCTGCTGCTACCGAGTGGAGGGGAAGGCATGCAGTGGGAAGTGTAGTTGTGCAGTAAATATGTTGTCGTGAACCAGCTACTGTGTATGTGAAGGCGGGGACGAGTGACACAACGAGAGGAGGATGAAGAAGGAGATGAGCAGGAAGGAGAAGAGGATCGGGAGAATGGAGGAATAATCGCGACGATGAAGACGAAGATGAAGAGGAAGGCGTAAATTCGTGATACGTAATAGGTTGATAGTTTTGGGTATTCGTCTGTGCATTACAGAATCAAACTGTATCATAACTTTGTATCACAGTTGATAATGTCTTCGTATTGGCTGCAGGTGAATTCAGAATTGTATCATTGCATACATTATTCTTTCAAATAGAACATGTTAACATTGTAATGCTTTTTTGAAGCGTAATGTCTGTCATGAAGTGTTTGTAGGACTCCACATCCTCAGTGCTCATTGGATTACTAACCACTAATGTTGATTTCGGTCACAATACTGTACTGTATATTTCTAAGCGTCATTTCTTGTAAATATTAACAGATTTCGTAATACAAAGCCAATTATAGAAAGGAAATGTTTCTTCTTTAGTTCGTTTATAATTTGTACATATACACGGTATCCTATTTCAACACTCATTCAATAATTGCCTTTCTGTTCGAATTAATACTCAGAAGTCTGTAGATGGATTCATTAGTGAAAAAAAATAGGAATAGACATTAAAACAAGGTCACCATCTAAAGTGGTTGATGAGTTATGAAGAATTTACGACTTGGTTCATTATGTGCAGCGGCCATATTGGATTTTTACGTCTTCAAAAGTGTGATGGTGGTTTCAATATATGACAGATGTAACCTTTCGAGTTGAACACATACTGTAGGTCTAGACAACAAAACGAAGTCTCTATCCTCAACAGTTGTTTAGTTATGACGATTTTACGATATACCTCGATATGCACGGCGGCATTATTGAGTTTCAGGCAGTCGGAAGTATGTTATGATCGTGGAACTGTGTTAGATAGATTCCTTAGGGTCGAAACTTGGGTCTAGACACCAAAACGAGCTCTCTAGATGGCTTACTAAGGAAGATATTCTGATTTAGTGATTTGGACTAATTAATATGCTAATTAGGTCAATTATGCAAAATGCTCAATATATGCATTTAGGATCCAGCAGTTTCTAAGTCCTCACTACCAGTACATTTCATTTCCAGTTTAAAACCTTACAGTACTCAACATTTCTAGGTTCACTAAAGAGCAAAAAGGACCGGCTAGTAAACTATGTAGTTGAAGCTTCTCGACGTGTTCGAGTTACTGATGATGTTTGGTAACTTCTTCCACTCATCCACTACTCTATTTCCAAACCAGTGTTTACCTATCTGGAGCCTAAATCTAAATTTGTTTAAGTTATAACCATTGTTACGAGTCCGCTCCTGGTTGGATAGTTTGAGTACCTTTGTCATATCACCTTTGTTTAGCCCTGACTTCCATTTATACACCTCTATCATGTCGCCCCTCGCTCTACGTCTCTCGAGGGAGTGCAAATTAAGTTGCTTTAACCTGTCTCTGTACTCAAGGTTCCTAATGCCCGGGATTAGTTTTGTCATTCTCCGCTTAATGCTTGCTAGAGATTAGACCGGAACTGAACTGTGTAATCCAAGTGAGGTCTCACAAGCGCAAGATATAGTTTTAAGATAACTAACACTCCTTTGTATGAAACCAAGTACATTGTTAGCCTTGTTTCGAGCAAATGTGCATTGTTGTCTTGGTTTAAGATTCCCACTTATTAATACTCCTAAATCTTTCTCACATTCGGATTTCTCTATATCAACGCTGTTCCTTTGGTATCTGGTTTCTCTGTTTACACCTCCTAGACTAAGTACTTTACGTTAGTCCACATTAAATTTCATCTTCCATTTTTCACACCATGCGAAATTTTTTTTTAGATCTTCCTGTAGTTTTGCGGAATCCTCGCCAGATTCAGTTACTCGCCCTATTTTAGTGTCATCAGCAAATTTCCTTATGTTGCTGTCTACGCCGATATCTATGTCGTTTATGTATATAATAAATAATAATGGTCCAAGTACTGAGCCTTGGGGTACTCCACTAGTGACGCTACCCAAATCGGATTTAGTGCCGTTAATGTTGACTCTCTCCTTCTGGTCCTGTCTAGTAATGTGTCCCACCGTTTGTCTGTTCGTCTGTCTGTTTTGGTGTATCTCTGTCTACCTACAAATGATAAAACTTGCATGAGAGAGAGAGAGAGAGAGAGAGAGAGAGAGAGAGAGAGAGAGAGAGAGAGAGAAAATATCTCACATGTTATATTCCCACTGGCTAAAAGTGAGGATATAATGAGTTTTATTCAATATTGTAATTTTGTTTTTGTGAACACCTTCGCCTACAGTTCAAGAATATGGAAATGGCAACCCATCAGCTCTCCCGTTCATGTGTTTGATATAGAGTCAGTGTATAAAAACCACAGCTGTGTATAGAGAACAAACACTTGCGAGTCTTTTTTTTATGGGAAATAGTCCACCCGGGCACAGGTCACCGACCCAAAACGTGGTCTTGGGGGAGGAGGGGGGGGGGGGGTTGCGACAAAATCAGAATAAAAAGGTAAAACATAGAAGAAAAAAGTGTTAATCTACACCACGAAGATGCCGTAAAACCAGTTTTTTGAAGTGACACAAATTGTAAGAGTATGGAAACACAGAAGAAGAAGGTAGAGTATTCACATTTTGGCTGTGTGAAGAAAAGAAGGATGTACCATAGCGGGTTATTCAAGTGTGACCAACATCCACAGAGAAAACGGTGGGCACCTCGGGCAAAATGAGTGTTACGAGCCCTTGGCCTTGCCGGGGGTACACAGGATGCCAAATCCACCGAACATTGCTCGTTAAAGTACCTGTAAGAGAGAGAGAGTGAAGCAACATTGAGGCGAAGAGAAAGTGAAGAAAGATTATCAACTAAAGGAGGAGAGTTAATAAAACGAAATGCCTATGATTCCACCCTATCTAGCAGTTGGACAGAAGAAGAGCCACCCCAGATATGAGAGCAGTACTCCATGTTAGGACGAATGAATCCCTTGTATACTTGAATCTACTACTCAGGAGTGAAGTAGCTACGTCACCTGTACAACATACCGAGTCTATATTTAGCTTGGTGATATGGGACTTATCTCACAGGGTAAGGAAAACCCCACAGTCACGAGCGACCCTTGATAGCCCAGTCATGTTGAATCACATAAGAATGGAGGAAACTGCAGCGGGCCTATTGACCCATACTGGGCAGTCCCGTTTACACCCAATTCCTATTGCTCATATAAGCATCCAACCTATGTTTGAAGCTATTCAGCGTATTCGAGTTAATGATGATATTTTTTAACTTGTTCCATTCATCCACTACTCTGTTTCCAAACCAGTGTTTACTTATTTCACGCCTAAATCAAAATTTGTCTGATTTAAAACCATTGTTACGAGTTCGCTCCTGGTTGGATAGTTTGAGTACCTTTGTAATGTCACCTTTGTTTAGCCCTGACTTCCACTTATACACCTCTATCAGGTCGCCCCTCGCTCTACGTCTCTCGAGGGAGTGCAAATTAAGATGCTTTAACCTGTCTCTATACTCAAGGTTCCTAATGCCCGGGATTAGTCTTGTCATTCTCCTCTATTTGGCCAAGGTTAAAGTCGCCTACTATACAGACTTTGTTGTGTATGGAAGCCCTGCGCATTTCATCCCAGATAGGTCGCTCATTGACGCTATCAAGATTGGGAGGTCTTTATATTACTCCTGTGATTAATTTTTCCCCACCGTTGCTCAATTCTATCCAAATTGTTTCTGTATTCCGCTCAGTTTTTATTTCCTTATTTATTTCACACTTCAGATTATCCCTTATATAGATTGCTACTCCGCCTCCTTTCCTGGTCTGCCTATCGGTATGGAACAATTTGTAACCCACAATTTGGTATTCGACCGGCAACTCACGTGAGTCAAGGTTGATCCATGTTTCAGTGAATGCTATTATATCGATTTTTTCGGTACATACCAAGGCCCTAATATCATCCATTTTGTTTCTCATACTTCTACTGTTCGCGTAGTAGACATTTAAGTTAGTCGTGTTCTGAGTCCTCCCCTTACCGCGTTTAGTTTTAAACTCCCTGTTTAATTTAGTTTTGTCATCATTCCTAACACTATTTCCCTGTAATCTTTTACTTTGTTTACCCGCTCCCACTGCAGTTCCCCCCACCCACGTGCCCATATTTTCCCCTAGCAGTTCAAAGACTTCGATATCCTTTGAACTGCCCCCTCTAGAGACCCAGCCAGGGTTACCACCCCATCCCGAGACAGGTGCACCCCATCCCTAGCATAAAGGTCCCTTCTGCCGTAGAAGTTGTCCCAGTTGTCAATGAATGGGACTGATATTGACTTGTAATATCTGTCAAGATGGTCGTTGACACCAACCGCCCTTGACAACCATTCACTGCCAACTCTCCTTCTAGGCAGGACACCGCATATGATAGGGATCCCTCCCTTAGTCCTAATACGATCTATAGCTGTCTTGAACTATCAAGAAGCTCCTCGCTCCTACACCGGCCAATATCATTGCCTCCTGCACTGAGGCAGATAATGGGTTTGATCCCATTACCAGACAAGATATTGTCCATCCTGTCAACTATATCCTCCACCCCAGCTCCTGGCAAACACACCCTCATACTATTTTTATTTTTACCACAAAAGGCCCTGTCCATGTACCTTTCCTGTGAGTCACCAACAATTAAAGTTTTTATACCTTCCTTGTCATCCCTACCCCTGACTGTACTAACGTCCAATTCGTCTATCAAGGGACTGAACGAGTTGGTACACTTAGCTGTTGTTGTCGTTGTTGTCGTACCCTTGGTGTACTTCACCACCAGCTTGGTCCTCCCAGAGTATAACGGGTGTTAGCATCACAGCTCACTAGCTATCGATGTCTTTGTTACTTGTAGGTGCAGCTGTAGGGTTGATTGTCACTCATTCGGTTCTCACAAGACGATGAGTACAATGATGCTGATAGAGTTGTTCTATTTCTTGCTAATGTATCTGACTTGAATTTAATGGTTTTACGATTGACTATTTACAATCTCTTTTCTAGTAGTAGTGTCCAATGTAAACACTAACGGAGGCACATATTTTATAGTTTCCTAATATGTTTATGGTGTATACAAGCCATGTTCGGTTCACACGCACTAAGAAACACGTGTGACGAAACATTTGGCTGTTGCGTGACCTTCATGTGTCAGGTAAACAGTCCCGGGTGTCATCTGGAGAGTAGGTAAAAATCACAGGTTAGGCTAGGTTTCTCGAGACTCTTTCTCGGCCCTCGCGAGAGACAGCTTCACCAGATTATGTCTGAACTTACAAAGAAACAGGACACACGTGTGTTTCCCTGGCTGGACCAATCCTCCTCATCCTCAGGTAACTCTCACATAAATGTCACTTTTGCCTTAAGATGTCTAACAGACGTCGTTGTCAGCGTCTCAGGTGAGGCTTGTGAACCATTGTGAGGATTCAGTCACCAGACGAGGGAACCAATATAAAACAACCAAAACCTTTATAAATTCTTCTTTCTCAGGGTACATTGCCAGATAACCTAACCTAACCTAACCTAATCTAACCTAACCTAACCTAACCTAGCCTAACCTAACCTAAGGACCTCCTAAAAGCCCAAAGACTTCCGCTTTCAGCCATCTCCATCCTTTCATAACGCTACATTGTTTTAGTGCCCATCAGTTGGCAGTCTTAGTAACAAGCAACATGGGGAGTACAGAGGCTAACTCAAGAAGGTTTCCTGACTGCCCGGAACTCCCCCTTAAAAAAAATAAAAGCAAGAACAGTAACTGACTTAACTCGAGGAAAGGGCAAGGCAAATTGGCTCCAGGGAATTATCAGACAGTCATCATGTCTAGTGCCAGCTGGTAACAGTTCAGTGCTTCTCTAGAGGCTGAGCTTGAGAAGGTTTGAGACGAAAATGTGTGGTTGAAGGAAGTGATTATGAGGCTGAAGAAGGAAGATGTGAAACGGAGGAGCTTGAGAAAGTTAGAGACGAAAATGTGTGGTTGAAGGAAGTGATTATGAGGCTGAAGAAGGAAGGTGTGAAACGGAGGAAGTCTGTGAAGGATGAGGACACAGACCAGTGGGAGGTAGTGAGGAGAGGTACGACAAGGTTGGTGATGAAGACTAGAACATCGAAGTGTTCAAACTCTTTTAGTTCTTTGGCGGACGAAATGGACGGTCAGGTTATAGTTAAGGACAAGCTTGACAAAGAAGGAAAGAAACGTTTAAGTGTTGGTGATTCGTTGGTAAGATTCCGGGACCGTGCTGGTAAGGTTCCGGGACCGTGCTGGTAAGGTTCCGGGACCGTACTGGTAAGGTTCCGGGACCGTGCTGGTAAGGTTCCGGGACCGTACTGGTAAGGTTCCGGGACCGTGCTGGTAAGGTTCCGGGATCGTGCTGGTAAGGTTCCGGGACCGTGCTGGTAAGGTTCCGGGACCGTGCTGGTAAGGTTCCGGGATCGTGCTGGTAAGGTTCCGGGACCGTGCTGGTAAGGTTCCGGGACCGTGCTGGTAAGGTTCCGGGACCGTGCAGGTAAGGTTCCGGGACCGTGCTGGTGAGGTTCCGGGACCGTACTGGTAAGGTTCCGGGACCGTGCCTATTATAATAAGAACAAAAATAGGAAGGTAAGAGAGTGTTTGCCAGGAGGTGACAGAGTAGACGAGATGGACAATATCATGTCTGGTAATGTGAACAAAGCTTAGTGCAGAAGATAACGATATTGGCCGGTATAGGAGTGAGGGGCTCCTTGATTTGTAGTTCAAGGCAGCTATTGACCGGATTATGATGAAGAAGATATCCCTATCATATGTGGTGTCCTGCTTAGAAGGAGAGTTGGCAGTGTAATATACTGGTAGTGTGAGGTGGGAGATGGCAAGAGATAAGGTTGGGTTTGACATATGAAAAGCCTTTTAACACTGATATCTCTTCTTTTCCAATCCTCGCTATCTCCTCTCCTCTCTCCTTCTCTCTTCGCCCCTCCGCTCCTCCCCTTCCCACCTCCTTTCCTTATCATTTCTCCCTCCTCTCCCCTTCATCTCCCCTATTCTCTCCCCCCCCCCCGACTTTCTCTCCCCCTCACTTCTTCTCCTCTCTACCTCCTCTCCTCCCCACCTTCTCTCCTCACCATTTCCTGCCCACCTCCTCTTTACCCCACTAGTTCCCCACCTCCTCTCCCCACCACCTGGAGTGCAATGGTCTTCCCTACAGCGATAAGTGAAGTAAATAAAGAATATCGCCATTGTTTATCAAGGCCTCTAGTACATCATTAAGGTAGCCACAATTATAACAACTATCACAAACTACGTATCGAATTATCTAAACAATATCATTTGCTCTCATTACTAAAACAGATAAGGAAGTAAAAAAAAACACTCCCTCACTGACAAACTTCTGGATCAGTTTGTCAGTAAGGGTGAATGGTTGTATTACATTAATGGTGTTCTTGTACTTGAGATGTTAATATTTACCATTCATTAGGTAACCGTCGCTCCAGATATAAAAAAAAATACATTAATTTGTCAAAGTATTTTTTTTCGAAGTCTAAATGTGATATAACGAGTAAATACGGGTTTATGAAGGCTGGGTAGGAGTTAATTGTCGCCTGTTTGTGGAGTGGACATGAGGGGTATTTTCACGCCTGGCTGTATTTTCTTTCCTATCCTTCCACATTCTCTGTTACCCCTTCACATCATCAACACTCCTCCCTCACAAACACTCCACCATCACCAACACTCCACCATCACCAACACTCCACCATCACCAACACTCCACCATCACCAACACTCCACCATCACTCCACCAACACTCCACCATCACCAACACTCCACCATCACCAACACTCCACCAACACTCTACCCTCACCAACACTCCACCAACACTCTACCCTCACCAACACTCTACCCTCACCAACACTCTACCATCACCACGACTAAGGGCGAAGGTCTTTCTAAGCCTGAATATATCTCCTGCCCTGAGAAATCATGTCTTATCTCTTGTGGACGTCTCTCTCAGTTGTGGGAAGACGCTAAGATGCTGAGAGATCCTGAAAGATAATAAGAGACACTGGGAGTTACTTTGAGGTACTGAGAAACGGGTGAGTATCTTATTACAGGTAGATACAAGTGGAATATCCCTCACAGGTAAAATGGGATATCCCTCACAGGTAAAATGGGATATCCCTCAAAGGTAAGACACAAATAGGATATCCCACACAACTTACATAAAGCATAATGTCACCTGTACCATTGCACCATCCTACCAAACACCTGTTCTTTATAATAATGTAAGCTTGTGCAATAACCTCAACCTTCCTCTCGCAATATCTCACCGTGAATGACAGACAATAGGAAGAGCGAACGGAAGACTAAAACAATGGAAGACCGAGGAAAAAAAATTACCAGACAATATTTGAGGAGATAAACCCGGGTGTCTTTTATTATTTATTCTGCCTCATACGACGGCTTGGTCACGTGTCTGTCATTCTCAACTCTTAATCAACCGTCTGTGTTTCTTGTTATTCTTTTAATCTGTCTATATATGTATCGGGCTAATTAGCATAGTGTTTGTATACCTGTACTGTATGCGTGTATAGTAATTTGTTTGTATATACCTGTGTTGTGTATGTCATTTGTTTGTATACCTGTACTGCTATACTCAATATGAAGGTGTATGAAGATTTTATTCTCTATCTACCGATCTATCGTTGTTGCTTGGTAAGGTCACCTCCTTGACCCATTCTCTTCGTACGTCTATATATAATCAACTTAGTTTTTTTATTTATTATCTTTTAATCTTATTTCACACTACTCCTTCTCTTCAGTAAGGTAATCATTTAATATTTTCTCTCCGTAATATATTCATTATCTGTAATAACCAATCAGTCTAGTTTCATTTATTTATTTATTTATTTTAGTTTTTATTTTTTCTATCGCCTATGAATTATTATCAGAGGAGTAAATAAACAAAACAATTCTGGAAATGGAAAACGGTGACGTCAGGATTGGGATGTGTAGCGTTTCAGGGGTTCGACACCAACGAGACTTGTGTTCGATATCTTGAATTGAATCTCGTAAAATAATAATATAATATAAAAAAGTAAAAGTGTAAGACTATTCTTTTGTGTACTCGTTTTCTTATTAGTTTAAATTATATAATTAAATAAGTTCTATATTAATAATAATCATTTACGAGTTAGAATTATATTTATTGACGATTTATAAAAATTCAAAGTCTTCGTCAACACAATGGGACAAAGCGTAGCCGGTCTCATTAACTCGGCTTTGCTTCGATATACTGTTCGAGCTTGCTGACAAGGCGTTCAGTCAAGCTAAGAGATTGTTCCAATAAAAATACATTTCGTTAAGTATTATCAGTGTCAAGTAGGATCATAGGTGTCGTACAGTGTCACAATGGTCGCGCAGTGTCATAAGTGTCATAGTGTCCTAAATTATCATCTTTGCCACTGGAAAACAAGAGGTAAGTGGTCAAACTAGGCTCCTGGCCGGGGCTGAACTGATGATTTGTTGACATGACTGGGTAGAGGAATCACCGTCCATCCACCCCTTCTATTGGCGCGTAAAATTGTTCTGAAGTAACTGTCCTCTTATGACTTGTGTGGTTAATTATTTTACGGGTCAATTTATAGTAGATGCCCCGTTCTTTGAGTATTAGAAGTACGTGTAAAAAAACAGAAAATCAACCTAACCTAACCTAATCTAATCTAATCTAATCTAATCAGGGGTCCGCCCCCCCCCTAATTAGGTTAGGTTGGATAGAACGGTGCACTAATATAAAAAGACCTGTGTATGTTTATTTTAGTTTATTAAATATAAAGTCAGGGTCATTATTTAGTAGTTGTCACCACATAATTGACTTTAAAAATGGGTTATATAGTGTAAATCGTCGTGTTAAATACAAACATGACCATTGCCGTCAGAAATGAGCAGCAGTAGTTGAGATATTGAACAACACAAGTGGAAGGTCACACAATGTAAAAACCTAAACTAACCTAACCTAACCTACCTACCTAAACTAACCTAACCTAACCTAACCTACCTACCTAAACTAACCTAATCTCACGTAACTGTTAGGTTCTGAATAATAAGTTCTATATACAGGAGAGAACACAAACACCTGTATAGTTTTGTAGGTTCGGTTTACTGGATAAGAGTATGTACACAAAGGAGAGCAGCGGTCTCCCTGGCTAGGCTCCTCGTCAACTGCTATAGGCGACGTATGGCAAGTGATACATTAGCAGCTTCCATACGTCGCCAGGCACATTAATTAGGCATGTGGGATATGGTAATAACATTGCCACACGCTGCTAGCTACATAAATGGAGCACATACATAATATACATACATGACACATAATCCAGCATACATAATATACATACACCTCCCTCCCCCCTATACGCTCATAGCAAAGTCTTGAGCGGACCTTTTCTTTTGGATCCGTTCTGAGCGTCGAGGGACTTCATCACTGGGAAGGGTATGGGACTCAACACTGGTGGCGGGGCCAGCAGACGGCATTGTTACGGGTCGGAGGAAACGGCGGTTCCTCCACCACACACGACCACTGGGTAACCGCACCTGGTAGTCCCGTGACCTGCCGAGACCCATAACTACGCCTACTTTGTCCCAACGTAGGGAGGTCGGGTCCTGAACACGGACTTGGGTGCCGACACTCAACCTGGGGAGAGAACGGGCGTGGTCATTGTAGCGGGCGACGACGTCCTGAACACGTTCGGCGGCTCGGCGGTCACAATCCTCTGTCTTGGCCTGCCACTCCTTGGAGAAGGATTGAGGGTGAGCAGGGACACAAGAACGAAGGGGGCGTCCATACAAAACCTGGGCAGGGGAGCGTCCGGTGTAGTTAGGTGTGTTGCGGAGTTCAAGAAGACCCCTGTCGAAGGCCTCGCAGTCAATGTTCCCAGAAGGGGCCACCTTAAGGATGAGGTGCTTCAGGGATTTGACAGCAGCCTCAGCGTGGCCGTTGGACTGCGGGTAATGGGGCGATGACAACACATGCCGGACTCCCCATCGGTCAAGGAACACAGCAAAGTCCCGGCTTGTGAACTGAGGCCCTCCGTCGGTTCGCAGGCGTACAGGAACGCCCACGTCACGGAAGTAGTGGCGGAACTTGCTGATGGTGGCGGCAGACGTCGTGTCATTACCGCACTTGATGACAACCGGCCAACCAGAGAGACGGTCGACGATAACGAGGAAGGACTTTCCTGACACACAGAAAAAGTCGGCCGACACAGACTCAAAGGGGCGGGTGGGGTTGTCGTCACTCATAAAGGGTTCCTGCTGCTGGCTGGGTTGTAATACTTGGCAGGGCTCACACGCACGGACAACATTGGAGATGTCGGAGTTGATGCCGGGCCAGAACACAGTCTGTCGTGCACGTCGTTTGGTGGCCTCAGCTCCACGGTGACTGTCGTGAAGGTGGGCCAAGGCGTGGGGACGTGATGCAGCAGGGACAACTACACGTGCTCCGTACAGAACAAGGTCTCCGTCGCAGTAGAGTTCATCGCGGAGTTTCCAATACGGGAGCAGGGTGTTGTGAAGATCGTAGCGGTTGCTAGGAAATCCATTCCTCACACACTCGACGAGTCGGACATAGGAAGGGTCATCTCGGGCCGCTGTTCGAAGGTCCTCCATTGCCTTGTCGTCATCTGGTGACAGGTCCGAACGAAGGGATTGGACGGCATGGAGAGTGACCACAGTCCTGACGGAAAGAGCGAGGTCGGCGTCGAGTACATGGTCTTCTGGAGTAGGGCGGCTGACAGGGGAGCGGGATAAGGCATCAGGGATGCAGAGCTCCTTGCCAGCACGCCACACTGCAGTGAAGATGTACGCCGAGAGCTTCTCTTTCAGACGCTGGAGGCGAGGGTTCTCAACGGCGTCTAGCGTGTAGTGGTTGAGGATCGGGACTAGCGGGCGATGGTCGGTCACTAGGTGAAAGTGTTGCAGGCCTATGAGGTAAAACCTGCACTTGGACATCGCCCAAACCACAGCCAACAGCTCCAACTCAATAGTGGCGTAGCGCGTCTCAGTGTCAGAGAGGAAACGCGAGCCACACTGGACGAGCCGGAACTGCCCTCCACCATGATCCTGCAGTAGGGCGTATCCCACGCCATACAAGCGTGAGGCGTCTGTCTGCAGAACTGTCGGCAAGGCTGGGTCGAACGTGGCGAGGACAGGTGGACGAGACAGGGCCTGTTTCACTTGCTGGAAGGCCTTGTCGTGGTCGGGGGTCCACAGGAATGTCTTCTTGGGGCTCATCAGGGGGCGAAGTGGTTGAGCAGCTGCGGAGATGTCCGACGAAAACTCTGCTAACTGGTTGACGAGACCTATGAAGGACCTCAAGTCGGTCAGGTTAGCAGGGGTGGGAAAATCCGTAATGGCGCGGACCTTTTCCGGGTCAGCTGCGATGCCATTCCCTGAGAGGGTGTACCCACAAAAGTCAACTGAAGAGCTGGCCAGAACAAACTTGTCGGCATTTAGGGTAATGCCGTGCTTCCGGCACCTGTTGAGTACCTCGTAGATACGGCAGAGGTGATCCATATAATCCTCGTCGTACACGAGTATGTCGTCGACCACTTTCACGCAGTTTGCCAGACCTTGTAGAGCCATATCACCTCGAAGACAGAAAGCGTCTCCTGTAGCGGCGAATCCCATGGGGCCACGGCAATAACTGTAACGTCCATGCGGGGTGATGAAAGTTGTGAGTGGTCGGTCTTCTTCGGCAAGCTCTATCTGCCAGTATCCACACAGGGCGTCCATCGTCGTGAAGAAGCGCGCCTTCGGGTTCACGCTGCGTATGGCTGCAAAGGGCGTGGGAGAAGGGTGCGCAGGACGAGACACCTGGTTGTTGAGCTTGGAAAGGTCAGTGGTGATCCGAACACCACCTTTAGGTTTTGCGACGACAACCATCGGGTGACACCATGGAGACGGGTGATCGCCGGTTGGTACAATAATTTCTTGGGCGACCATGGAGTCCAGCTCGTTTTTGACCGCCTCGCGGAAGGCCAGGGGAACCAGTCGAGGGGTGTAAACAGCGAATGGCTTCGCGTCGTCCCTCAGGTGGATCCTCATGGGGGGGCCTGCCATCTTCTTGAGAGGCTTGGATTCCAGAGCGGACTTGGTCACCAGAACGTCGCTGAATTCCTTCAGGAAGTACTTCCGAGCATCCGAAGGAGAGGTGTCACTGGCAAGAGGCAGGGGTAGGGCGGCAGCAGGGTCGTTGCTGCTCCCTTTTTGCACCCTGTTGGCGTGTTTTACCTCAAGAATAGGTTTGGGGAAGTCCTGGGAGATGATGGCCAACTCCTGACAATGTCTGTAGGACAGCAAAGGAGTCTGGACACCGTTATGCACATCAATCCAGGCTTGACACGACCTGTTGCCAAAGGTGACTTGTGCTTGGAGTGAACCCAGGGCCGGGGTCATCTGTGAACCATCTGCCATAAAGCGGAGATCCTTGGGGGGCGGTCCTAGATCACTTGGAGAGAGCCCCAAGCATTGCAAATGCTGGGGACCGATGACTGTAGCATCAGCGCCGGTGTCGGGCAACATCTGAAGACGGGATGATACACCGCCGTAGGTCACGATGACGCTGATGTACTGGGGGACTTTGGTCCTGGGACGCGGGGGGGGAGCACACATTCCTAATGTGGCTCGAGCGTTGTCAAGAGTCGTCGTACCTCTGATTGGAAGACTGTGGGCGGCCCTCTCTGGTGGAGGGGGGCTGAAGCTTCCGCCGACGCGGTCCCTTGGGTATGTTGGAAGGGCAACACTTGTCATAGTGGCCCAGACGACCACACACATTGCACTGGACGCGTTTGGCTGGGCACCGTACTGTGAGTGACCAGTGGCCCTTACGGTCACAACTGTTGCAGGTAGACTGAGCAGCTGGACACACCTGTGTTCCGTGCTGCTTACCACAGTTGTTGCAAAATAAACCGGGCGTGGACGTGGTGGGCGAAGGCGTAGGAACAGACTTCTTGTCCTTCTTGTACCGGGACACAGCGCGTACAGCTGTAGGGGGAGCACGGATGGCAGAGGTGGCACACCTGGCAGCCTTATAGGAGCGACATATCGTCGACACATCCTTAAGAGAAGAGGAAGAGTCGAGGGAGGTGAGGCGTTGGACAAGTTCCTCGTCCTTAACACCCATCAGGATCACCTGCTTCAACTGGGTCTCCTCGCACTGCTGGTGGTGGCCTGGACATATATCTATCTCTTCCGAGGCTCTCTTAAGACGCACGTAAAAGGCATCAAAAGACTCACCCTCCATCTGTCTGCAGCTAAACAATTCCCTCCTGCGCAGAGCTTCATTCTGCTGTCCTTTGATGTGCCGTTGTAGAACGTCCAGTACCTCCTCTACAGACAGCGAAGAGGTTGGGGGTACCTGCAACGTATGTTCCAAGACACGCTGAATTTCCAAGGACAGGCACATGCGCAGCTGGATGAGTTGTTTAGGCTGTGACAAACTCTGGAGATCCACCATTGTAGAATAATCAGTCCACCGTCGCCGCCATTCACGAAAAGTCTGGAAAGTCTCATCAGGCTTCAAGATGGGCGGCGTTTGAGCTGCTGCTTTAGGTGGGGCTGGGGGGCGTGAAGGAAGCATGGATGAGGTATCTGAACCAGTCAGTACCGAGGCAGTGTTAGAGCCAGGGGCTTGGTTAACAGTGAGGCGAGATATCAAGGCTTCAAACCGTTCACTGTCTTCCAATCTCCGTTGGTTGTCTCGTTCTGCCTCTGCTTGCCTTCTGTGCTCATCCGCCAAACGTCTGTGAGCTTCATCCTCGCGTTTCTCATCTCTCATAAACTTCAGTAAAGCAATTATCTCTGGAGACAACGCTGAATATTGAGGTGAGGGACTGCGCGATGTGGGGGCTGGAGCGTCGTGGCCGGCCTGGTCATCCATCTCTGCGGGGCTATCACCCGCCTGGCTCATCCAGGCTCTGGGTCCATGGCTACGTAAGGCGTGAGACATAACTACTTCCTCTGTGTACTATGTCTTAAATCAGTGTTGACCGGTCAGCCCGTCGTATCAACAAGATTTCAGACAAAATATTAATTAAATACACGGATAAGTAGGTTATATATATAAAATATATATAAGGAAGCCGCGCGGTCAGCGAGTGTTAGTACATGTATGTGTGTGAGTGAGTGTGTGTCCTGGGCGGGTAGAGCGTCTCGCCCCAGCTGTGAGGGGGGGTGGAGGCGGCGCTGTGAGGGGGTGGAGGGAGAGGCGCGGCGACTCCCAGTCAGTCTAGTTACCCTCAGGACGCGGTCAGAGACGGGTGCACTGAACTCTACTCCTTACAAATGCCCAGAACGTGCCGTATACCTTGGGAATCCTTTAGAACAAGGTCACACATGAATGGCACGAACACACAATGCACTAAACACTTCACAGAAAATCACTGACACTGCTCAAAGTTGCTAAATTCTTCGAGGAGAGGTGACGCGCGGGAGTTGACCCAAGCGAGAGGAGTCCGTACGCCGGCTTTCCACAGACTTTGCACTATCACTCGTAATTATCCAGTAAGATCGGATCACTGCGCCATGTTAGGTTCTGAATAATAAGTTCTATATACAGGAGAGAACACAAACACCTGTATAGTTTTGTAGGTTCGGTTTACTGGATAAGAGTATGTACACAAAGGAGAGCAGCGGTCTCCCTGGCTAGGCTCCTCGTCAACTGCTATAGGCGACGTATGGCAAGTGATACATTTGCAGCTTCCATACGTCGCCAGGCACATTAATTAGGCATGTGGGATATGGTAATAACATTGCCACACGCTGCTAGCTACATAAATGGAGCACATACATAATATACATACATGACATATAATCCAGCATACATAATATACATACAGTAACCTACCTAACCTGGTAATATGGCAATAAACAACAACCACAGAGATCCGGAAATTCACTACACTCGATCGATAGAACTATTTTTTCTATGGTCATTTTCTTATATTACACTTCAGTCGCAAATTTTATAATAAGGAAGTTATTAAGTTTTGAAAATAATAAAATCAGAGTACCTGTTGACCCTACGCTGTTGCTCAAATTGTGTGTGTTCGCCATGCACGGCAGGGGGGAGGGGGTATTAAGTCGTCTGGGGGTCCGGAGGTGAAGCCCCCATGCTTGAGCTACTGGGGGTCCGGGGTCGGAGCCCCCGGCTAGGGGGTTAGTTAAGGTTTAGTTTGGTTATGTTCTATAAGTTAGCAAGCACAGAGTACCGGGAATTCGGAACACACAATCGAGAGAACTATTATTTCTACTATTTTTTTCGTAAATAATGGAATTTCTGTTGTGTAATGTGTTCTGATGTTTTCATGTTGCGATTCGGACAATTTTAGAATTCGATTCTACCACAAATCACTCCCTTTGGCTCCCCCCCGCACCCAGAAATCCCGAATTTCCCACTCTTTCCCCCATTATTGTTAGGGGGGGGGGGGGGGGGAGCTAAATCCAAAACGAGTAATTTCCGATAAAAACAAATGTCAGATTTAAACCAATCGCACCAAAAACCACCAGAGAAGCACTTTTTTTTTTTTTTTTGATTCTTTGGTTGCCATAATCTGCAATTTTACCCCTAACCTAACCTAACCCCTTGTGTGTAAGAAACTTGCCGTAAGTAAGAGATACAGGAGGATAAAGTGATGTGACTTGAATGAGGAAGTGGCCGTCAGCGTTCGTCCCTTATCACAGTACCATGTATGGCGACCTACACGCTACTGACACTTTACAGATGAAACAAGAACACTGTAAGCCCTAAAAATTACAATGGCTGCTGCTTCATTGTCCAAAATACGCTGAATAATGCGACAGCCAGCCAATGTACATTAATCTCGCACAGACGCCATCTTCCAACTGGCCACGAATGCTCATTAGCGCACGGGTATTACGTCACATCGGCACTCACGTTGATTGGCGACTACGACGTCACATCAACACGGTGATTAGCCAAATATAAAATAAAAGTTAAAATAACTCGAAAACTATAAATTTCAACTGGAAACGTAATAGAATAAAAAAATTCTCTCTCTCTCCCCATATATGACTCAATATTCAGTTAGGTGGTGGCAAATTCTAAATATTAACAAAAGTCAGTGTTAGAATAAGGAAAACACGACTGTAAACATAAGTAACTAAAGGTAGAATATTATACGAATCGTGCAGTCGCTTTTGATTACATTTTCTTTTTTTACGGGTATTAGCCCACCCTGGCACAGGTCACTGACCCACACCGGCCCTGGGGGTGAAAATGCAATAATAATACTAATAATAATTCAGATATGTAAAATTAAAAAAAAAACATAAAAATAAAAATAATAATGATAACAATAATAATAATAATAACACTGCAACAATAATAATAATATTAATAACACTGCAATAATAATAATAAAGAACCATAAAGAAATAAAATAAAAAAAAGATCAATTGTGAGAAACAATATCTGTATGTTGTGTTGTCAATAGTAAGAGAAACAATTGAGACCCTGCAATTGTGTGTAAATGAGGCAGAAAGTCAGATCATCAACCTGGGACTTGGTCACATATGGCAGCAGGGTCTACCATTAGACGACACATTATGCTTCCAATATCTTCCCAGGCGGTAGTACCTCCTTGTTTGGTAGCTGCCTATACTACCTTAGGATAAATAGTTAGGTTAGGTTAGATTAGGTTAGGTTAGGTCGGTTGGTTTATCTTATTAGGTTGGCTAACAATGGCGGAGCGCTGTCGAAACTACCTATAAATATAAAATTCCCAAGATTGCGGTGTTGTTCAAAAGTAAAATAATACCGAAATAAGCTAGGGTGCCTAATCTTCAGGTAATCCGACATTCTTTTACCCGGACTCTTAGATAAGATCTACAGTGATATGGTCGTGGTGTAGTATGAAGGGAGGAATAGTGTGTTTATATAAGATAAGAATATTTGAAAATTCTCTTGTATATGAATGGATTAGAGGTGACGAGGCTAAAACATTATTTACAGGACAAAATTAACCCTAGCTTGACTAAAGCAAATGTAACTAAAGGTAATTTAACTTAACTAGGAATAATTTAACGATTAATTCCTTATCGTTAGGTTAACTTGGACTGGCTTGTTTAACCTACTGTTTGGAAGGAATGTCCCACTTCTATGGTGCTTCATAGGTAGTAAGCAAATAGGCAGCTACCAAACAGGGGGGTACTGTACTACCGCCTGGGAAGATATTGGAAGCATAATGTGTCGTCTAATGGTAGACCCTGCTGCCATATGTGACCAAGTCCCAGGTTGATGATCTGATTTTCTGCCTCATTTACACACAGTTACAGGGTCTCAATTGTTTCTCTTACTATTGACAACACAACATACATAATGTATATCGTTTTTCACTATTGATTTTTTTTTTGTATTTCTTTATTATTATTATTATTATTATTATTATTATTATTATTATTTTATTTTTAATTTTGTATTTTGTATTTTGTATTAGAAATTTTATTTACAGTACTATGAATTATTATTATTATTTTTATTACAATTACAATTACATTTTCGCCCCCCAGGCCCCGATGTGGGTCAGAGACCTGTGCCCGGGTGGGCTAATTCCCGTAAAAAAAATTCATTATTTTCAGGTTAGGTTAGATTGTTTTGTTAAAAGTTCGTATGTTATCATTAGGATCCCTCACCAAGTCACTGGTAAGGTTGTCAGCAGTTAAGCCGTAAACATGGCGTCAGCACGTCTAGGGACTGTAATTTTACTCCAACAAAAAATTAAGAAAAATAAAAGTTGGAAAGTTGTAATTCCTCCAACATTTTCATGGTAGTTCAGAGGTGAGACACAAGTTTTCTTCTACAAAATTGTTTCCTAAAGTTACTCATTCTAACAGGCACTGTTGTACACTATTACTGAGAATTCTAACATAATCGACCTATAAATGACCTAACCTTGCTGACTTAACAAACCTAAGAAACCCAACCGAAATGACCTAACCAAACTTAATCAAACTGACCTACCCTTACTCACCAAACCTAAACTACCTTAACCCAATCTACTCAAATGATCTTAGAATAGGTTACTATAAGTTACTGTATATCCGGTTAGATTAAGTAAGGCGTTTTTCATAAATAGTTTAACCAGAATATAGCAGCGAACGTTAGGCAACCGGACTCCACCTTTCTTATGATAATTTAATACTAGCAATTTTCCTTCATTTTAAATTCCTGACTCCTTCCCACCTCTGTGCTTTAAAACAAACAAATTAATGAATATTCCATCCTGACTAAATTCTGTTGATGGCTTTCTGGGTGATGATACGGGTGATGACGAGGATGGAGGGAGACGGGTGATGACGAGGATGGAGGGAGACGGGTGATGACGAGGATGGAGGGAGACGGGTGATGACGAGGATGGAGGGAGACGGGTGATGAGGAGGATGGAGGGAGACGGGTGATGACGAGGATGGAGGGAGACGGGTGATGACGAGGATGGAGTGAGACGGGTGATGAGGAGTGAGAAGGATGGAGGAGGGAAGGAAGAAGTGACGAAGGGAGGAATAGAGCCAATATACAGGAGAGGAAAGGAAGGGGAGAAGTGAAAGGAGAGAGAGAGAGTGTGTGTGTGAGTTAAGGAGCTATCGCACTGGGCATAATTTCCGCCGTTCTCATTTCTCAGTCTTCCTACGTCACTAAACCTCGGTCCCAAATAAAGTGTCCCGCACGTCAAGTTGGTGTCAGCCATATTTCACGACAAAGGTTTATTCAATCGTTAATTTCAATACGTGTGGACGAAGAAGACTCAGGAGTATCTATTGCTCACAAACTTCTGGTGCTCCTCACACCTTCTCGTATAGTTCAGGGTTATAGTTTGCTTGGTGTACACAAATGCCAGATGAGTTTACACAAATTATATTATATTATTATAGTTTTCCCAATACAAGTCAACATTATACATGATAGCTGACATTTACCCTAACGACTTCCACCGGAAATTCTCGTGAATTTTGGAGTTATCAGAACCGTCCTTTACCGCCGGAAAATTGGACTTAGTATGATGGTGTCACCTTGTTCCGAGGAATGGGAACATTTTTTCCCTGTGTGACGGCTCCTGTACAGTGCTTACGATTTGAAAACCAAAGAAACCTTGGAAGGAGAGAAAGAGAGAGAGAGAGAGAGAGAGAGAGAGAGAGAGAGAGAGAGAGAGAGAGATTGCAAATAAGTGTGAACAAAACACAGAGGGACAATAAACATAATGAAGAAAGTTGATAATTTAATGGTGTAGCAACATTGGCCGGGAGTGTGGGTGGACCTGGTCAAAGACTCAGAACCTTTAGAACAAGACCGGTGGACTTTATCGGTGGTGATGAGAGATGGGGGTAGAGGGGTGGAGGGGTGGAGGAGGTGGAGGAGGGTGATGGAGGTGGAGGAGGGTGATGGAGGTGGAGGAGGGTGATGGAGGTGGAGGAGGGTGATGGAGGTAGAGGGGTGGAGGAGGGTGATGGAGGTGGAGGAGGGTGATGGAGGTGGAGGAGGGTGATGGAGGTGGAGGAGGGTGATGGAGGTGGAGGAGGGTGATGGAGGTGGAGGAGGGTGATGGAGGTGGAGGGGTGGAGGGGTGGAGGAGGTGGAGGGGTGGAGGAGGGTGATGGAGGTGGAGGAGTGGAGGAGGGTGATGGAGGTGGTGGGGTGGAGGAGGGTGATGGAGGTAGAGGGGTGGAGGAGGGTGATGGAGGTGGAGGAGGGTGATGGAGGTGGAGGAGGGTGATGGAGGTGGAGGAGGGTGATGGAGGTGGAGGGGTGGAGGAGGTGGAGGGGTGGAGGAGGGTGATGGAGGTGGAGGAGGGTGATGGAGGTGGAGGAGGGTGATGGAGGTGGAGGAGGGTGATGGAGGTAGAGGGGTGGAGGAGGGTGATGGAGGTAGAGGGGTGGAGGAGGGTGATGGAGGTAGAGGGGTGGAGGAGGGTGATGGAGGTGGAGGGGTGGAGGAGGGTGATGGAGGTAGAGGGGTGGAGGAGGGTGATGGAGGTGGAGGGGTGGAGGAGGTGGAGGGGTGGAGGAGGGTGATGGAGGTAGGGGGGTGGAGGAGGGTGATGGGGGTGGAGGGGTGGAGGAGGGTGATGGAGGTAGAGGGGTGGAGGAGGGTGATGGAGGTAGAGGGGTGGAGGAGGGTGATGGAGGTAGAGGGGTGGAGGAGGGTGATGGAGGTGGAGGGGTGGAGGAGGGTGATGGAGGTAGAGTGGTGGAGGAGGGTGATGGAGGTAGAGGGGTGGAGGAGGGTGATGGAGGTAGAGGGGTGGAGGAGGGTGATGGAGGTGGAGGGGTGGAGGAGGATGATGGAGGTAGAGGGGTGGAGGAGGGTGATGGAGGTGGAGGGGTGGAGGAGTGGAGGGGTGGAGGAGGGTGATGGAGGTAGGGGGGTGGAGGAGGGTGATGGGGGTGGAGGGGTGGAGGAGGGTGATGGAGGTAGAGGGGTGGAGGAGGGTGATGGAGGTAGAGGGGTGGAGGAGGGTGATGGAGGTAGAGGGGTGGAGGAGGGTGATGGAGGTGGAGGGGTGGAGGAGGGTGATGGAGGTGGAGGGGTGGAGGGGTGGAGGAGTGTGATGGAGGTGGAGGAGGGTGATGGAGGTGGAGGGGTGGAGGAGGGTGATGGAGGTAGAGGGGTGGAGGAGGGTGATGGAGGTAGAGGGGTGGAGGAGGGTGATGGAGGTAGAGGGGTGGAGGAGGGTGATGGAGGTAGAGGGGTGGAGGAGGGTGATGGAGGTGGAGGGGTGGAGGAGGGTGATGGAGGTGGAGGGGTGGAGGGGTGGAGGAGGGTGATGGAGGTGGAGGGGTGGAGGAGGGTGATGGAGGTGGAGGTGTGGTGGAGGTAGAGGGGTAGAGGAGTGGAGGAGGTGGAGGGGTGGAGGAGGGTGATGGAGGTGGAGGGGTGGAGGAGGGTGATGTAGGTGGAGGAGGTGGAGGAGGGTGGTGGAGGTAGAGGGGTGGAGGAGGGTGATGGAGGTGGAGGGGTGGAGGAGGGTGATGGAGGTGGAGGGGTGGAGGAGGGTGATGAAGGTGGAGGGGTGGAGGAGGGTGATGGAGGTGGAGGGGTGGAGGAGGGTGATGGAGGTGGAGGGGTGGAGGAGGGTGATGGAGGTGGAGGGGTGGAGGAGGGTGATGGAGGTGGAGGGGTGGAGGAGGGTGATGGAGGTGGAGGGGTGGAGGAGGGTGATGGAGGTGGAGGGGTGGAGGAGGGTGATGGAGGTGGAGGGGTGGAGGAGGGTGAGGGAGGTGGAGGGGTGGAGGAGGGTGAGGGAGGTGGAGGGGTGGAGGAGGGTGATGGAGGTGGAGGGGTGGAGGAGGGTGATGGAGGTGGAGGGGTGGAGGTATGGGCGGTAGTCTCTCTGTTGTATGATAACTTCAGTTCCACTACTTGGCGGCAACATCTATTCGTTGTATATATTGTAGTAGTGTTTACAACAATTGACAGAATTAAGAAATACACAACAGACATATTTATAAACTATCTGAAGGAATAAAACTTAAATTATTGGTCATATTGAAATTCCATGAGTTTTTTGTACGAAAATGTCCCCAGATAATTTGATCCGCACAGTAGCTAATGCTGTATAACATCACCTGTGGAACAAAACTGCTCGCAAAACTTCTCAACATATAGACCCCCAAAGATAAAGATACTTGGGGGGACTGTACAGTATGCCTGCCTCTACCCTTACTCCTGGCTCGATGGAAGTCGTAGCCTTGGCTTCATACCGATCCCTCCCCCCCCCCCCCCTCCCCATCGTTCAGTGGTGCAATGTGGTAGCTCGAAGCTTCGCTGGATTGTACGAATAGCAGTTCATGATGTAATATTTGAGAGAATATCCAGTATGCACGATACTGCTTTTTTAGTGTCTTCACAACACTGTATTTACCATACTTAACAGGAGTGGGGGTAGAGGATGCATCGAAACTATGGCGCATGAGTGTACATTGCCAGCTCTCATAACTGGTACAGCGGCAGGCGCGTTTTGTTAGACGTAGCGTTTGTGTATTTGGTTACGTTGTAGTTTTTCGGTATGGAGACCTGTGGTGTAATGGTCAGTATGCTCGTCTCGCAAGCGAGCAGTCCTGGGTTCGATCCCCGGGCAGGGTGAAACTATGGGCAAGTTTCGTTACGCCATTTGCCTCTGTCTACCCAGCAGTAATTGGGAACCTGGATGTTAATCGATTTGTGGATCGTGTTCCGGGGTAATGGTTAACCAGTGCAGTTGACGAATTGTCCGGTCTTCTCGGACTACTCCTTGACACTGGGTCATGCAGCTCGTTAACTCAGGGTGTGGTCGTTGTGTTGGCGACAGCTTCTACACCTTAAACAAATTCACGCCTAGGTGGCCCTTGGGCTGGCCATCCTCGTACCCGAGGGGCAGCCATTATTATTATAATTTGCCGGTATGAATAGGCTGGGCCGCAACCCGTTGAAGTGGTTAGATACGGTGTTCGAGATAACCTCCCACACCTATATTTGTTGGTATACAATCTCTGTATATATTCAGATTACCAGATATAACGTCAGTGCCTGTAATAAATCTGTGTCGGGTAGTGGCGTGTGTTGACCTTGTGACGGGCAGGGTTAGCCGGCTGCCTTAGTGGGTAGAAATATTAAAATTAAATGAACCGGTGTTGAGACAAATGAATATAATTACACACTTATATAATGAGTTCCCTAATATCATACACAAGATAAGCTAAACAGACTTGGCAGCTGTAGGGGAATATTGTATCACAGTGTGTGTGTGTTGTGCCTCGGCTTCCTTGCCTTATTATCTCAACATATCATGTATTAGGACTTAATAGACCTCAGGATATGCTTATACCAACACCCGAGTGTTGCCTAGCATGTGTGTTGATGTTTACCTGACACCACACAGCAGACAGTTGCTGTGGAATAACAATCGCATCCATATTAATTACTATATAATAACCTTATCACTTGGCTTAACCACTTCTGCACCGTGAGAAAACAAGAGTAATACAACACACCGGTCCACCCATGACTGGCTGTGTCCCCTCCAATGTGAACCGCCTTTGTCGTGGTGGTTGGGCTTGAGGTCCCGGTGAGCCATACCAGAGGGGTGGGGGGGGGGGGGGGGTTCCCCGTCCCTAGTTAGGGGTCACCGGAGCCCAAGCGGCTAACAAGCCGATCAGTGGCGAGGAGGATAAAAAAAGTATAAGGTGAGGGATGAGACAAACTCATCCCCCTTAAGAGGAGGATGATGCATCTTACCCTGGCCCAGTCCGCCACGGGCCAGAGAGTAACGCCCGGAGTTTTAATCACCCTCTTCCGGTGACGGGAGTCGTCCTGTTTCAACAAGTTTAAAAAAAAAATATCCCTAGGGACATCATACTACAGTGCTTGACGGGAGGTGTGGCGGTAAAATGAACTAATTTTAATATTATAAATTAATTTTATTGGAATTAGCTAATTAAGATCCCCCGAGTGGTTGTCGTGTGTGGTGACCCGCACTGCCGGGAGACGGGAGTCCTGGTGTTGGGTGATGCAACACGCCCTTTCGGTCCCTTGTTCCGGCTGACTCAGGCACAACAAGTCAATCGGCTAATCTCATCGGCCTTGGGGCTGCCGTCAGGGCCAAATGGTGGGGTGCGTACACTGCCCCTGGGGACAATGTGTCCTCCCCCTGTTGTGCTCCATGGGGAGGGAGGGGGGGGGTGCAGTATTGATATTCAATATATGAATACTCTAAAAAATATATATTTCTAGGACCTCCAGCCCCTGGTGACATCCGCGCTTCCTCGACAATCTCTTCTGGCAATTCCCTCGTCGCCACCCTTAAGCCCTCCCAGGCCCCGGGTGGCGCTACTGGCACTCCTGTCTCCACTGTTTCGACCTTGCCGGCTGGCGGGTCGACCTGTGCTAAATTTGACGTCGGTCACTAAGGAAGTCAGAGGTCGATAGCTTTGTTGATGATTAAATTGTGGTCTACTAAGTCGAATGCCTTGGTGAAGTCAATAGCCACACACGTCTTTCGTTTTCCCAGATGGCGGTATATGTAGTAGAGAAAGCTTTTTTTTTTTTTTATTGGGCACTCCCCTACATCCTTGTGTAAGGTGAAGCGCAGAAGCGTTTACAGCGCCCAACAGGGAAGCATGCTAAGTTCATGCTTGCCTTTATGTCTCATGAGTTAAGGGCGTAGAAGCCTGAAGAGTCAAGGGCGTAGAAGCCTGAAGAGTCAGTGGTGTATGTCATCAAGTTATTGGAAGCTCCAACAACTTGTCCCTGAACACGAATTCGCAACTTTCGACTTACAACAGGTACCTACTTTACTGCTAGGTGAACAGGGACTAATGGGGGCTAGGAAGTATGTCCAAACAACTTCCACCGGCCCGGGAATCGAACCCGTGACATCTCGCTCGCGAGGCAAGAACGGTACCGCTTCTACCACCGGTCCCCCGTCGAGAAAGCTGACAAGACGGAGTGTGTGTGTGTGTGTGTGTGTGTGTGTGTTCATTAGACATTAACTAACAAACTTATGCACTACCACAGTATGATCAGTAATAGATTGAACTAATGAGTTTTTTCTTTACAGGTGAGTGAACGGTGACAGCTGCTCGGGGGACAGGAACACACCTCACCCCAGGTACTGTACCTCCACATTTTATAAGGCTCACCTGAACATTAGACACCCTAACCTAACCTATCGCATCCTAACCTAAATCTATCTTACCCCCCCCCCCCCAGGTAACGCTAAGACGGTCGATATTCAGGTAAAATAAACTAGGGTGTCTAATTTTCAGTTGACTCCTCGTCCGTCCGTTTTTACTTACATATATATGACGGTAAATTTATCCTTATCTTTGTGTACGTTCATCCAACTGTATTTACGTCCGTCCATAAGACTGTAAGTTCGTTCGTACCTACGCTCTTAGGAAGTGTCTTAAGTAACACAACGAATAACTTATAAAGCTGATCATTGTAGCTTTCATTTTTGTTCTCTTACTTGGGTCACTTAACAGATAACTTCATTCCCGTGTTTTCCCATTTATTATTCTGACTTTCCCTAAAATATACAAAAAATTACAGTTTCAGCGTAAAAAAAAAAAAAATAATTGCCTCTAACTGTTTCTACCTGACAGTAATTAGCGTAATATTAACCTGGGATATTCTCAGTAATTTATAATGATATCCACAGTACTTTAACGAAGCAGAGTCGTTATAGGAGAGTTAAGGATCAGAAAATAAATCAACAACTTCTAAGGGATATTTTACAACTTAAATAATATATCTACAACTTCATGCGTCTTTTGGGGGGCAGGGAGGGTTAAAATATATATTACAACTTTAAAGAGAACTATAACATTTAAAACATGGGTATGGTGGTGAGAAACTTGTATGTGTTACCCCTATGACGACCAAAAGGTAACTAAATTGTGTTTCCTATCAACATCTGGTGTCTTCTTTGACGTGTCCGGTAGTTGCCAAGACCGTCTTTTATTGGGAACTTTGATTTATGCCTCTTGTGACGTCATGCCTGGCTGACCTAGTGGCTGGCAATATTACTCATAACTTGTACTTATGCCTCTTGTGACGTCATTCCTGGCTGACCTAGTGGCTGGCAATATTACTCATAACTTGTACTTATGCCTCTTGTGACGTCATGCAAGGTATATTTATCAATTAAGATTTCAAAATGATGTGATTTATTTTTCTTGAGTTTGAAACCAATAACTGCCATTAATAAGGTGATTTTAACTCTGAAGTTCTTGTATAAAGTTATTGATTGACTTTAAGATTAGTTCAGCTGTTATAATAAGTTTTGCAAAGTGAATCATATGGTCAGAGTTATGTTGTGTTTGTGGTAGGTGTGTTGTGTTTGTGGTAGTAGTGTTGTGTGTGTGGTAGGTGTGTTGTGTGTGTGGTAGTAGTGTTGTGTGTGTGGTAGTAGTGTTGTGTGTGTGGTAGATGTGTGTGTGTGGTAGTAGTGTTGTGTGTGTGGTAGATGTGTTGTGTTTGTGGTAGTAGTGTTGTGTTTGTGGTAGGTGTGTTGTGTGTGTGGTATTAGTGTTGTGTGTGTGGTATTAGTGTTGTGTGTGTGGCAGTAGTGTTGTGTGTGTGGCAGTAGTGTTGTGTGTGTGGCAGTAGTGTTGTGTGTGTGGTAGTAGTGTTGTGTGTGTGGCAGTAGTGTTGTGTTTGTGGTAGGTGTGTTGTGTGTGTGGTAGGTGTGTTGTGTTTGTGGTAGTAGTGTTGTGTTTGTGATAGGTGTGTTGTGTGTGTGGTAGGTGTGTTGTGTGTGTGGTAGATGTGTTGTGTGTGTGGTAGGTGTGTTGTGTGTGTGGTAGTAGTGTTGTGTGTGTGGTAGATGTGTTGTGTTTGTGGTAGTAGTGTTGTGTGTGTGGTAGGTGTGTTGTGTGTGTGTGGTAGTAGTGTTGTGTGTGTGGTAGTAGTGTTGTGTGTGTGGTAGTAGTGTTGTGGTTGTGTGGCAGTAGTGTTGTGGTTGTGTGGCAGTAGTGTTGTGGTTGTGTGGCAGTAGTGTTGTGTGTGTGGTAGTAGTGTTGTGTGTGTGACAGTAGTGTTGTGTGTGTGGTAGTAGTGTTGTGCGTGTGTTGTTCTCCAGCAAATTTACAGCACAACCCTCCCTCTTATCTATCTCCCTTCGTCAGCTTACCAGTGTCTTAGGGACGTCTCAGCCGGCCTGTCCTTTTACTCTAAAGATTCTTCTTGTACCCCTCAAATGTCTCTCTCATGGCTCACTGTATATAATAGGAAACTGACATACAAACTTACACATAGAGTTACAGTTTATCTAGAGAGGATAGGTCGAATAGCCTCCTGACGTAATCCTGGAAAAAAAGACCCACATTAGTCCATGGTGTATGCATTTTTTTTTTTACTAGAATTCACCTGTTAATGACCCATATATGTGACGCTTTACCCAAATTACGTCACATTAATTAAGTCATTTCTTACTTTTAACGGGAGGTGGAGGTGTTGTTGTCTCAGTAGGGTATCGTCACACTTATCCACCTCTCCAGGGTCCCTTACTAAATGATAATCCTGTTGGTGAATTCTCTTTTGATTTAGAACTTAAAACTTTTTTCAGTATTATCTGACGAAAGTTTGGAGTAGTTCCCTCCGCTGGTGACTAATCTTATAGTCCCCAGTGTTGATGAGGGGGGTCTGATTGGGTACTAAGATGGTGTTGATGAGGGGGTCTGATTGGGTACTAAGATGGTGTTGATGAGGGGGTCTGATTGGGTACTAAGATGGTGTTGATGAGGGGGTCTGATTGGGGACTAAGATGGTGTTGATGAGGGGGTGTGATTGGGGACTAAGATGGTGTTGATGAGGGGGGTCTGATTGGGTACTAAGATGGTGTTGATGAGGGGGTCTGATTGGGGACTAAGATGGTGTTGATGAGGGGGTCTGATTGGGTACTAAGATGGTGTTGATGAGGGGGTCTGATTGGGTACTAAGATGGTGTTGATGAGGGGGTCTGATTGGGTACTAAGATGATGTTGATGAGGGGGTCTGATTGGGGACAGATGGTGTTGATGAGGGGGTCTGATTGGGTACTAAGATGGTGTTGATGAGGGGGTCTGATTGGGGACTAAGATGGTGTTGATGAGGGGGTCTGATTGGGTACTAAGATGGTGTTGATGAGGGGGTCTGATTGGGGACTAAGATGGTGTTGATGAGGGGGTCTGATTGGGTACTAAGATGGTGTTGATGAGGGGGTCTGATTGGGGACTAAGATGGTGTTGATGAGGGGGTCTGATTGGGTACTAAGATGGTGTTGATGAGGGGGTCTGATTGGGGACTAAGATGGTGTTGATGAGGGGGTCTGATTGGGGACAGATTGTGTTGATAAGGGGGGTCTGATTGGGTACTAAAACTGTACTGAAGGTGAGGGGGTCAAACTTGGGACTAAAACTCTAGTTCTTTTTTAACTTTCAAATATATATAGTGAATTTATCTCGTTAGTGTCCACAATCACCCCTTAGCTATGGCCTAGGTTAGATTAGGTTAGGTTAGGTTAGTTTAGTTTAGTTTAGGTTAGGTCAAGGCGAAGATACAGTAGTAATGTATTCATGTTTTGTATAGTCTGTCCTGTCCAGCACCTCTAGTACCGTTTTCTTTAAGCACAGTTTCTTTAAGATTCTATACTTTCTTTAAGATTCTATACTTTCCCTTGCTTAGTTATTTACATTTTCAATAAGTTGTGTGGCAGCAGCTGTGATAGTTCTCCGTAAAAATATAAAATAGGAAAATGCCGGATATTAAACAAAATCCTATCGTATAAAATGAACGTAAGTATATCACCACCAGGGATTCTCGAGCAGAGTCAGCACGGTTGCCAGTGTTGGGTGGAAGCCGGAAGTTTACTGCGGAGACAAAAGCCGCTTGTCGGAGAGTGACGCGTAGCTAAGTTAAATTAACAAAACTTTCACATGTGTATAATAAGCACATATGGTTTACCAGGCCATTACTTTAACAATATCCAGATGGTGATAGCGAAGGGTTGAAATATATATCCTTAGCGATAGAGGGAGATAATTCCCGGTTGAATATTTCATATACGAGAGAGGCAGTATTGTGGGGTACTGGATGTTTGGATTCTCTCTCAGGATGGGATGGAGAAAGGAAACTCACAATGTGCTCTCTGTATACATGTTGTATTGGATGTACAATGCAGCTTGGTGCTGGGAAGGCAGCGTGGTTACAAGCGTGATGTAGAGAGAGCTGGTTGGTGAGGATGCTCAGAGGAGGACCAGCTTGTGGGTCGCCATGCTCGCCGGCGGGAGCGAGGACCACCAGGCAGGCGGAGGAGGAGGAGGTGTTGCTGGCTGGTTGGTGTAGGCAGAAAGAGAGCGATCACCACGAGGTCAGGTCTTAAATAGTGGGGGGTAGGCGTGGCTTAGTAGTTGACCTCCGTGATGTATTGCGGCGCTGGGTGACCCAGACCACGAGGCATACACTGGGGGATTCGCGGGGTCGGCTACTCAGCGACAAACAGCGTTTGTAGGGGAGAAATCCACTACAGTATATTGTCCAGTGTTAAATAATTCCCGGGCGACAGAGAAAAATTATTCGGTGTAATTTCATAAACACTGTTGATGTTTACAAAATGACGATTACTAACATAGTTATAATCCTGGAATTCGGAATTACAAACACGAGTGAGTTAATTTGTCCCTGTAACATGAAAAACAAAAACGCAT
>CAUDMG010000827.1:55000-232500 GCA_958450375.1 Homarus gammarus
CCCCAGGCCCTGTTGTGGGTCGATGACCTGTGCCCGGGTGGACTATTCCCCGTAAAAATTATCATCATCATCTTCCCCAGCCTCATAATTGCATCGTAACTGAATGAAACCCATTAAGACAAAAGGTGGTCGTCTTTACACAGGAGTTTATTGGTGTGATAAATTACGGTCCCGTTCACAATGCCAGAGCGGAGCTGTACCGAGACTCCCTGACACTGTTTTGTTATGACTTTCTGGACACATTAGGATCACGCAAGATTAAACACGCCAGGTTATTTTACTTGATGATTAAATACCGTAATGCTAACCTAACTTAACGCCAACCTAACCGAACCTAACCTAATTCAACCAAACCTAACCTAACTTAATTCAACCATACCTAAACTAATTCAACCAAACCTAACTTAACCTAACACTAACCACACCTAACACTCACCAAACCTAACGCTAACCTAATTTAACTTAACTTAATACAACACTAACCTAACTTAACCTAGTCTAACCTAATTAAACCTTACCTAACCTAACCTAACCAAACACTAACATAAGCTAACCTAACCCACGTCAATCTCTGATCGCCCGCTACTCAGACCTCCACAGTAAACGATAACCAAAGGTCTGTAAGCAATTAAAAAAAATAAAGTTTTCTTTCCTTCACCGCAGAAATTTTTACTTATATCAAATGAACTCATTCTGTGAGGTAAAAATCTTGTTCATCTCTATACAAAATAAAAAGGTATTTATATTAATGGGTGAGCAAACGTGTCTAATGAACTATAAAGGGGAAATAATGATGTGTTTTCACTGCTAAATTAACTAATATTTAAGCGCTTTAGTCTACACGCATTAAGGGGTTAGGTTAGGTTAGGTTAGTGTTATATTCTACGTAGTATGAAAGACTGTAGATGTATTTGTGATCTGTTGAAATGTGACTCCAGGTTTATTTTGTATGTGTATGCAAATAAGATGTTCTATGGTTAATTATTGAGTTGCTGTCACTACGGCCGGTACTACACCACCACTACCACCACCACCACACTACCACCACCACCACCACACTACCACCACCACACTACCACTACCACACTACCACTACCACACTACCACTACCACCACACTACCACTACCACCACCACCACCACCACTACCACCACACTACCACCACTACCACCACCACCACTACCACTACCACCACCACCACACTACCACTACCACCACACTACCACCACCACCACACTACCACCACACTACCACCACCACCACCACCACCACCACCACCACTACCACCATTACCACTACCACCACACTACCACCATTACCACTACCACCACACTACCACCACCACCACCACCACTACCACCACCACCACCACCACCACCACCACTACACTACCACCACCACCACTACACTACCACCACACTACCACCACCACCACCACCACACTACCACCACCACCACACTACCACCACACTACCACTACCACCACCACCACCACCACCACCACCACTACCACTACCACTACCACCACCACCACCACTACCACCACCACCACCACTACCACCACCACCACCACCACCACTACCACCACCACCACACTACCACCACCACCACACTACCACCACACTACCACTACCACCACCACCACCACCACTACCACTGCCACCACCACCACCACCACCACCACTACCACCACCACCACCACTACCACTACTACTACCACCACCACCACCACCACCACTACCACCACCACTACACTACCGCCACACTACCACCACCACCACACTACCACCACCACCACACTACCACCACCACCACACTACCACCACCACCACACTACCACCACCACCACCACCACACCACCACCACCACCACTGCCACCACCACCACACTACCACCACCACCACCACACTACCACCACCACCACCACCACCACCATCACCACTACCACCACCACCACCACACAACCACCACACCACCACCACCACCACCACCACCACTACACTACCACCACTACACCACCACCACTACCCTGCCATGACTACACCACCACTATCACTATCACCACTATCACCACGCCCACCATCACCATCACTACTACTACTACCACCACCACCACCACACTACAACCACCACTATACTACCACCATCACCACCACCACCACACTACAACCACCACTACACTACCACCATCACCACCACCTCGTTTGATTTGAGACCCACTATGTAAATCCGATGATGAAGGAACAAGGAAAAAAAAACGATCCCTTTTTTTGACAAGTTAGAAGTTCACCACCAAACCATCACTGACTTGCATACATAGTCGTTTCATATCATAAATTATAATATTGAAATAATTTGCGGTGGCGAGGTGGTTATCTCCCTGGTGTTTGTTAGTCTATATGACCTTGGTTTGAGTCGTCACTTGAAAGGGAGCCATATGCGGTTGATGGTCAGAGTGAGTTGGTTTCCAGTCACTTAAAACACGTTCCCACCGACCTACAGTTGCCTTACAGTATGGATGACATATTAAAGTGAATTTATATTATTAAAGGAATAGATATCGGTACTCGGTAGGTGGTATTCCTAATGGGTACCTGCTTTAGGTATATACGGTATATCACCACATTACGGTATATAGCAAGTGTATATTTTATCCAATTAAGGTATTTATAGATAGAGTCTGTTATCCGGACATACAGACAGACAGACAGACAGACATACATACATACATACATACACACAGACAGACAGACCGAGAGATACAGAGATAGACAAACAAACAAACAGATTGACAAATGGACACACACACACACACACAAGAATAATGATTACGATAGAATTTAGTTAAGAAGAATGATAAAAAAAAATATTATAGACCTTTGTTAACAAGTAGTAATTGTAATTGATAGAAATTAGTTATGAAATATTATTATTGTAATATCGAGTAAGAAGGGGGATAAATTAGAACTAGACAGAGAGAGAGAGAGAAAGAGAGAGAGACAGAGAGAGAGGAGGGGGTGGATAAAACAATGAATTTCCCGAGACTTATAGCAATAATCAACAACACACGTGGACCTGAGAACCACATATAAAACTCAAGGCCTTTTGTAGTTCCCAGGTCGACATCCACCACCATTTATTAATTTAACCCCTTTATTGTTCTTTGTTCCTGAGGTGTTCTTTCTCTACTTTATTCTACGTCTTGTTGGGCATTGATAAATATTTTGTGAATTATGTAGTGTAGAGCCGTAGATAAACACACACACACCCCGCCCACCCTCTTAAACCACCCCACCCACCCTCTTAAACCACACCACCCACACCCCGCCCACCCTCTTAAACCACACCACCCACACCCCGCCCACCCTCTTAAACCACCCCACCCACCCTCTTAAACCACACCACCCACACCCCACCCACCCTCTTAAACACTTCCCACACCCCGCCCACCCTCTTAAACCACCACACCCACACCCCGCCCACCCTCTTAAACACTTCCCACACCCCGCCCACCCTCTTAAGCCACACCCCTACCCACACACCACCTACAACCCCACCCACACACCACCCACCCCACTATATAACGTGTACAGTACAGGTAAACTCTTAGTGGGCCAATTAAGGAAAGGTTATACATAGGTGTCTACTCCTCAGGTGATCCAAGACTACTGTGTGAGATATGAAGGGAATAAAATAAACATTCCCTTAATAATAATGTATAATGGGGTAAAGACAATGACAGGTAATTAGGAGGCTTCAGGTACAGGTGAAGTGCTAATTAAACAAGGAGGAAAGGTAATTTTGTTAGTTTGTGGGTTTAAAGCTGTGGGTTGGGTGTGGGTTTGTGTTGTTATGGGTTTAAAGCTGTGGGTTGGGTGTGGGTTTGTTTTGTTATGGGTTTAAAGCTGTGGGTTGGGTGTGGGTTTGTTTTGTTATGGGTTTAAAGCTGTGGGTTGGGTGTGGGTTTCTTTTGTTATGGGGTTAATTGAAATTCGCATCAGATAGTTGTGGCCTAGCAGTGAAAATTGTCATGATAATATATTTAATTTCCTGTCAGTATATCTAATTTCTTGTTAGTATATTTAATTTCCTGTCAGTATATTTCATTTTCCTGTCAATATATTTAATTTCCTGTCAATATATTTAATTTCCTGTCAGTATATTTCATTTTCCTGTCAATATATTTAATTTCCTGTCAATATATTTCAATTTCCTGTCAATATATTTAATTTCCTGTCAGTATATTTCATTTTCCTGTCAGTATACTTAATTTCCGGTCTTTCATCTCTATATAGTTCGTTAGATGGTGTTTTTCACATCTAACGGAGCCTCGATATAAAGGATTCTCCTCTTCCTATAGTCCATTATATAGAGGTTTCACTGACATAGCAAACCATACCTGTAGATTTGGTATTAAAGTTAAACTAAGATTTTTACCTTAACTCGATACGTATTTTAGGTTAGGTTAGGTTAGGGTAAGGTAAGGTAAGGTAAGGTCAGGTCAGGTCAGGTCAGGTCAGGTCAAGTCACATGAAGGTAAGGTTAGGTTAACATAGTCTCAGTGTAAAATTTATGTGCACCAGAAGTGTTCGTTACTCAGCCTGCCTCCCCGGCCTGTTTGCTCCAGCCTGTTTACCCCAGCCTGCTTACCCCAGCCTGTTTACCCCAACCTTCCTACCCTAACCTACCTACACCATTCTACCCCATCCTGCCTACCCCCCATCCTGTTATGTGAAGTGTTTGTCTTTCTCAATATACGTCCGACATTCTTTATGACTGAAGCCTCTCTCGTTTCCTGATATAACATCCAATATTGAAGCCTTTGATTGTATACAGTAAACCCTGACCAAGTTTACGGGGAAGGAGATGGGGGCAAGTTTACGGGGAAAGAGAGATGGGGGCAAGTTTACTGGGAAGGAGAGGTGGGGGCAAGTTTACTGGGAAGGAGAGATGGGGGCAAGTTTACGGGGAAAGAGAGATGGGGACAAGTTTACAGAAAAGGCAGAGAATAGACTGACTAGTACAAGTTTACACCATGTTTACCTCCATAATTGCTCCACATGTTAACTCCTTCACTACGAGGACGCCACTTTTAATATTTTATTTTGGGTTAACGCTAAATTATTTGATTCCGCACAGACGCCCCCCCCCCCCCCCGTACGCAATTAAAAAGTAGGGCCCCAAACACTCCGCTAATTACGATAAAATACACAAAGACGATCACTATGTATCATAAAAAAAATATAACCAAGAATATTATATAACCCTTAACCGGCGCCATCAGAACCTGTTGTGGAAATATGCGGGCGTCACGCCCGTATTATTAAACAACATCTTCCCTTGAAGAGGGTCGTCGTGTTTCAACCCGAGTTTTAAACTAAATGAGTCCTGAGGGACACCGCAGTACAGTACTTAACGGGGTGTGGCGGTAAAATTAACTAATTCTAATAAAATTAATTTATAATATTGGAATTAGTTCATTTTACCGCCACGCCGCCCCGTTAAGTACTGTACTGGGGTGTCCCTCAGGACTCATTTAGTTTAAAACTCGGGTTGAAACATGACGACCCTCTTCAAGGGAAGATGTTGTTTCATAGCACAGGCGTGAGTACCTGAGATTTAATCATATAACTTTTGTTTTTTTCTGATTTGATGTAAAAAAAATCATGTTCGGGAAGCTCATACTAATGTAGCATAAAAAAGTTATATATTACTAATAATAATAACGAGAGAGAAACATGACATAACATAAGAAATAAAGAACGGAGGAAACTGCAGCGGGTCTATTGGTCCATACTGGGCAGTCCCGTTTACACCCAAACCCTATCGGTCAGGTATCCATCCAACTTATGTTTGAAGCTATCCAGCGTGATCGAGTTAATGATGATGTTTGATAACTTGTTCCACTCATCCACTACTACATCTAAATTTGTCTAATTTTTAACCATTGGTACCAGTTCTCTCCTGGTTGAATAGTTTGAGTACCTTTAGTTAGCCCTGACTTCCATTTATACAATTCGATATATCGCCCCTCACTCTACGTCCCACGACCAAGTGCAAATTAAGATGCTTTAACCTGTCTCTGTACTCAAAGCTCCTAATGCCCGGGGTTAGGCTTGTGATCCTCTTCTGAATGCTTTCTAGGGATTCTATATCAATTCTGTAGTACGGTGACCAGAACTGAACCGGGTAATCCAAGAGAGGTCTCACAAGCACAAGATATAGCTTTAGGATGACCTCGCTAGTCTTGTATTTAACACTCCCTTGTTTGAACCCAAGTAAACATTTTTGTCTATTTAAAATTCCAACTTAACATTGCCCCTAAATCTTTCTCACAGTCGGATTTCTCTAAAACAACGTTGTTCATCTGATATTTGGTGTCTCTGTTTACATCCCCTAGACTAAATACTTAACATTTGTCCACATTACATTTCATCTGCCATTTTTCAAATCATGCGAATTTTGTTTTTAAATCTACCTGTAGTTTTGTGGAGTCATCGTCAGATTTAATTGAACGCCCGATTTTAGTGTCATCAGCAAATTTACTTAAGTTGTTTTCGACGCCTATGTTTATGTCGTTTATGTATATAATAAATAGTAATGGTCCAAGCGTTGAGCCTTGGGGTACTCCACTAGTGACATTACCCCAGTCGGATTTAGTGCCGTTAATGCTTACTTGCTGTTTCCTGTCCCGTAACCACGCCCTAATCCATTTTAGAATATCTCCTCCAATTCCATGAGCCTCCACTTTACTTATTAGTGTTTTGTGGGGGACTCTGTCGTAGGCTTTGCTAAAGTCGAGGTATACCACATCATAATCGTGTCCGTCATCCACTGATTCAAAAACAATTGAAAATGATAATAATATATTTGTCAGACATGAACGCCCACTTGTGAAGCCATGTTGGTAATCACTGTTCGACTTGTGCTTCGTCAGGTGATTTCGAATTGAGTTTGAAATTATTGCTTCCAGTAATTTGCCTACAATTGATGTTAAATTAGTAATTAGAGGGTAGTGAACTATCTCCCTTCTTGAAAATTTGTATTACATTTCTCTATCTTTCAGGATTCTGGTACAACACCCGTTTTTAAGGACATGTTAAACAGGTTTCCTAAGGGCATACTAAGCTCTTCCTTACATTCCTTTAATACTCTGGCAAATATCTCATCCGGATCTGGTGACTTAATAGACTTTAGCTTGTCAATTTGTTTACTAACATCGTTGTTAGTCACTACTATCTCGCTAGCAGTAGTAGGTAGTAGGCAGCTATCAAACAAGGAGGTTCTACCGCCTGGGAAGATATTGGAATCATAATGTGTTGTCTAATGGTAGACCCTGCTACCATATGTGACCAAGTCCCAGGTTGATGATCTGACTTTCTGCCTCATTTACACATAATTACAGGGTCTCAATTATTTTTCTTACTTTCAAAACACAACATACATATATTGTTTCTCCCTATTGATTTTTTTGTCTTCATTTTTTTATTTCTTTATGGATCTTTATTATAATTATTACGGTGTTATTATTATTGTTGTCATTATTATTTTATTTTTATATTTTTTATTTTTTATTTATTATAAATTTTATTTCCTATGAATTATTATTAATTTATTTTTAATTTTGTATTTTTATTATAAATTTTTATTATTATTATTATTATTATTATTATTATTATTATTATTATTATTATTGTTGTTGTTGTTGTTGTTGTTGCTGTTGTTGTTGTTGTTGTTTCGGCTCCCCAGGCCCCGATGTGGGTCAGTGACCTGTGCCAGGGTGGGCTAGTCCCCTTAACTAATCTATTTCTTCACCATCCCTGTTTGTAGTCGGTGCCTTATGTTAAATATTCGGTTGAGAAAACAGATGAAAAATATCAGTTGAGATAATAACGTGTTTTAGTGCACATTATCATGACCCCACCCCTCGGTAATTTAATAAAGCAGTAATGATGATAATTAACTCTGGACTGTCATTAGCTCTTAACTCTCATAATTACACAACACTAATGACATTAATCCACGTAAGGTTGAGTAATTAAGTACTGTGTGGTAAGTAGCAATATAGGTGATTAAGTTATTGAGATATTGACAAATTTGAATTATGTTTTGGAAGTGAGTTTATTTAACATTTAGGTGATTAATTCATATAAACATAACAAAAGAATGTTTAGTGTTTTGTTATTTGGTTCTGCAAATTGTTAAACCATCGTAATTAGCCAAGCGTAATAGTGTTTGTAATGAGGTTCAACACACAGACACACCTGTATTGCATATTTACCTGTGATGTATATATCTGACAGGTGTGTTGATGCTGGCTTCTCTCTCTCTCTCTCTCTCTCTCTCTCTCTCTCTCTCTCTCTCTCTCTCTCTCTCTCTCTCCCTCACTTCTTTGTTGTTAATTAGTTGGCCTGGCTCGGGGGAGAGAGATGTAAAAATCGTTCAAGCCACCAGAACTAAACCTTGACCAGTGAAGGGAGGGTGAATGATGAAGGGAGGGTGAATGATGAAGGGAGGGTGAATGATGAAGGGAGGGTGAATGATGAAGGGAGGGTGAATGATGAAGAGAGGGTGAATGATGAAGGGAGGGTGAATGATGAAGGGAGGGTGAATGATGAAGGGAAAATGAATAAATGAAGGAAATATATATATATGAATAATAAAGGGAACTATAAAGACAGATAGATATATAAACTTAACAGATTATGAATAATTATGAATGAAGTGGAAGACATGGGATAACATTAATGCACAAAACACATTCACTCATTCACTTAACATCTTTATCACGTTAAGGTTTTGAATAACATGAATAATCTGGACACACAAAGATACTGTACATCTAAACAGAGTTGTATATCTCAATTACCATCATTCAGTACAGGTTAATGGACTATCTGGATAAGTTATTTGTAACCAATAATAATCCCGTGTTTCAGGTTGACTCACTGAGAGGTGTGTGTGTGTGTGTGTGTGTGTGTGTGTGTGTGTGTGTGTGTGTGTGTGTGTGTGTGTGTGAATCTGCTTCGCTGTTTATTTGGCTATCAAGTATTCTCTCTCTCTCTCTCTCTCTCTCTCTCTCTCTCTCTCTCTCTCTCTCTCTCTCTCTGGTGTAGAAGTGAGCATTTTATCACTTCACCTTTCATCTGGTTTCCTTACCTTTTCTCCTCTTCTTAATTCCTCTCACCCCCTCCTTTACTCCCTCTTCTCTTCCTCGTTGTTCCAGTCTCCTCTCCAACTTCTCCTCACCCTTTCCCCTTCTCCCTCTTCTCATCTCCATCATATCATCTCCCTCTTTCCCTTATCCCTCTTCCCCTTTCCCTCTCCTCTTCTCTCTCTCCTCTCCCTCTTCTTTGTTCCTGCCTCCTCTCTCTCTCTCTTGGTCATCTGCTGAAAGACATCCAGAGATCCAGACTTAAATGTCAAGTGAGTCCGGGTGATCCTATAGTGTGCTTCTGTGGTGGTGGGGGTGGTGGTGATGGTGGTGGTGGTGATGCTGTAGTCTGCTTCTGTGGTGGTGGTGGTAGTGATGGTGGTGGTGGTGATGATGGTGGTGGTGGTGGTGGTGATGATGGTGGTGGTGGTGATGCTGTAAGCTGCTTCTGTGGTGGTGGTGGTGATGGTGGTGACGGTGGTGGTGATGATGGTGGTGGTGGTGATGCTGTAGTCTGCTTCTGTGGTGGTGGAGTGGTGGTGGTGGTGGTGGTGATGCTGTCGTCTGCTTCTGTGGTGGTGGGGGTGGTGATGGTGGTGATGATGGTGGTGGTGGTGGTGATGGTGGTGGTGGTGGTGATGATGCTGTAGTCTGCTTCTGTGGTGGTGATGGTGGTGATGATGGTGGTGGTGGTGGTGATGAAGATGGTGGTGGTGGTGATGATAGTGGTGGTGGTGATGATGGTGGTGGTGGTGGTGGTGGTGATGCTGTAAGCTGCTTCTGTGGTGGTGGTGGTGGTGATGATGGTGGTGGTGGTGGTGATGATGGTGTTGGTGATGGTGGTGGTGGTGATGATGGTGGTGGTGGTGATGATGGTGGTGGTGATGATGGTGGTGGTAGGGTGATGATGGTGGTGATGCTGTAATCTGCTTCTTGGTGGTGGTGGTGGTGGTGATGATGATGCTGTAATCTGCTTCTGTTGTGGTGGTGGTGGTGGAGATGGTGTAATCTGCTTCTGTGGTGATGGTGGCGGTGGTGATGGTGGTGATGGTGGCGGTGGTGATGGTAGTGGTGGCGGTGGTGATGGCGGTGATGGCGGTGGCGATGGTGGTGGTGGCGGTGGTGATGGTGGTGATGGCGGTGGTGGCGGTGGTGATGGCGGTGGTGGCGATGGTGGTGGTGGCGGTGATGATGGTGGTTACAAAGGATGTGGTTGTTAGTTTTATACTACACATCATCATTAACTTGTGAATATCGTCCAGGAGGGATTTTAGTAAGTAATTCTTTATATTCTGATTTTTTTTAAACTTCATTCTAAATAAAGGAAATGTATGTGTGTGTGTGTGTGTGTGTGTGTGGAACTTTATGTACAAGCCGGCGGCCAGTACAGTTGGAGAGTTGACCGGTCTTCCTGGGCCATACCGCGTTGAGTCAGTGTGTGGATGTCGGCATTTTATACACCTTTAACCACTTTCACAGTCTAGTGGCTTCAATGCCGACTATCCCTGAAGTTCAGAGGGCCATTATCGTGTGTGTGTGTGTCGGCAATTTAACGCACACACCTACACACACACACACACACACTCTTTTTCAGATGATTCAAGTACGAATAAAATTTAACTTGAGGTTCCTTTGAGAATCTGTCATTATATCGTAAGACTATTGTTGTCAGTTATATGAGTTCTAAGTCTCGTATTTTCGGGAGTTAAAACTATCGTACGTCACCATTAGCAGGTAAAACTATCGTACGTCACCATTAGCAGGTAAAACTATCGTACGTCACCATTAGCAGGTAAAACTATCGTACGTCACCATTGTAAACACTGATAGATTCCCTCCTTTGTACCTTTCACTTAACGAGATGGTGTTGATTACAGGTGTGGCGATACATAGGTAACACATAACACATCAATTATCCATCCATCCATCCATCCACCCACCCATCCATCCACCCACCCACCCATCCATCCATCCATCCGTCCATCCGTCAAATCCACCCACCCACCCAAACGTCCATCCACCCATTCATCCACTTAACCGTTTATCCATCCATCCATCTATCCACTTAAAAGTCAATCCATCTATTCATCCACCCGACCGTCCATCTAGTGTAAGGTTTATCTGACTTTTCTTATCACTTATAATGACTGACTGACTGACTGACTGACTGACTGACTGATTGACTGATTAACTGACTGACTGATTAACTGACTGACTGACTGCCTGACTGATTAACTAACTGACTGACTGATTAACTGATTGACTGACTGACTGATTAGCTGACTGACTGACTGATTAGCTGACTGAGTGACTGACTGACTGTAAGAACTTTTCACGCCGTCTCTCACAACACCCCCTCTTTATTCCCCCTCCCACACCCCCTCCCACACCCCCTCCCACATCCCCTCCCACATCCCCTCCCACACCCCCTCCCACACCCCCTTTCCCCTCCCACATCGTTTTCCCCCACATTCAACCCCTCACATGTCTCTCCTTCCCTCTCCCCACATTCCCCATTCTCACTTGCCCCTCCCTCCACGCTTGCCCCTCCCTCCACGCTTGCCCCTCCCTCCTCACATTCCCCTCCCTCCTCACTTGCCCCTCCCTCCTCACATGCCCCTCCCTCCTCACTTGCCCCTCCCTCCTCACTTGCCCCTCCCTCCTCACTTGCTCCTCCCTCCTCACTTGCCCCTCCCTCCTCACTTGCCCCTCCCTCCTCACTTGCTCCTCCCTCCTCACTTGCTCCTCCCTCCTCACTTGCCCCTCCCTCCTCACATGCCCCTCCTCCTCACTTGCCCCTCCCTCCTCACTTGCCCCTCCTCCTCACTTGCTCCTCCCTCCTCACTTGCTCCTCCCTCCTCACTTGCCCCTCCCTCCTCACATGCCCCTCCTCCTCGTGCCCAGGTAAAAACTAGACCCCACCCACAACATCTAAACACACCTGCAAGTATAATCATCGCCAAATCCCTTTTATTTTGAGATGGAAAGACCAGGCAGAGTTTCAATTGACCCTTACAGTGCGTCTTCAACTCTGTGTCAATTTCTCTTCTCTTGGAAGACGGGAGGGAAGGAGCGAGGAAGGAAGTGTGGGCAATTTGTGTTTCAACTTGCGCCTCTCTCTCTCTCTCTCTCTCTCTCTCTCTCTTCCCGTCAACAGAATTCAAGGTGTGTCTGCTAACTTCTGGAGGCAGTGTAGGGCAAGAGAAATATACAATCCTTTCAGGTCAACACAGAGCAGAAAAGTTGTACTAATGTGAATTGTGTGTGTGTGTGTGTGTGTGTGTGTGTGATAATAATAAGTGATACAAATTATTTATAATAAGGTGGGGAGGTCATTCAAAAGGGAATTTCAACAAATTAATAATACAAAAGTAAGATTGGCTGGGAGTGAACACACTGGTTAACTACGAGGTGCTGATAATTTTTAAAATGGTTGGGACTGGGCTGTTCTTATAGCGGTCAGTAGGTGCTCGTATAGGCTGGATGCGGTTGTAGTGTCGAACAGCAATTCGGGGACGATGGACTTTGGGTAGGAGCAGGAAACGGCACAGAGAATGGTGCAGAAACTTCCCCCTAAAATTTGCAGATGAGGTCGTGGTGATGATCAGAGAGAGAGGAGAGGGGTCAGTGGGTCAGTGTGTTGAGCGCTTCTTGATATGTGGAGTACTTTTTCCAGGTGTTTCCGTTGGATGCTAAAGGACCTGTAGCGTTTGTTGTTGAGATAAAAGGCGCTGGTTCTCTGTTGCATAAGTCTTTTGATCCGAGGTGTGATCCAGGGTAAGTCAGCTGGGTGTGATCTGATGGACTACTCGGGGAAGAAGTGGTGGTGACCTTCCGTGGTGGTGTTGGTGTAGTTTATCCATTTGGTGTCCACGTCATCCATACTTTGCGTGGCGTGTGTGTGTGTGCGTGTGTGTGTGTGTGTGTGTGTTGTTATAGCTAGACCATCAATACCAGTGATCATCAGGACCCCGCTAAGGTGATCACCAACCATCAATGTATATACCCAAGAGGAGGAATTAATGAACAGACAGACAGACAGACAGAAAGACAGACAATTACATAATGCTTAGTCAGGATAGTGAAAGTGGGTCCCATCGGCGTGACGACTCGTTAAGGACAAGGGTGGACACAACACACTGTACAGAGACAAAAGTCGTGTCACGGTTTTGTCCGAATATTAAATATAACTCGTGAAACATTATGAGAGCCCTACCACAAGGCAGAGCGCACCAAAAGTTTAGACCTTCGACCTATGTTTTCACCAAATTTCACGACACGACTTTTGTCTTTCATTGTACACTAAGCGTTCAGCACTGCACTCGACAGCCTTCACTTCCCAAACTGTAAAGTCAGGTGCCCAGATTACTTGCCTCTCGTCTTCTGATAATATCCAAAATGGCGTTCAAACTAGACTGATACTCTTCCTTAACCTAATGCGTCTTACTAACAGCATTTCGGATACAAAATTAAATTATAGAATCGTTTTAATTTCCGATTGAGATTTGGAACAGAATTTTATTTGTTAAGAGTCCAAAATGGCGTCTGAAATACACCGAGACTCAACGTTAACTGAAATAAATACTATTATATATTGGAATGTTGAATTTAGGGTATAAATTCGCATTAATTATTTTATTATTTTTTATTATACATAAGTAATTGTAAGTTATTGTTTAAGTATTGCAGTAACTTGAAGGAGTGACACTGTTGCGTTTCAGTATAAGTGCTTCATCTTGCCACACCGAGCACAAGTCCTCAGGTTCAGGTGCTTCAGTTACCAGGATCATGAAGCACAGAATTTGTATACAACAGATAGAATTGTTTCAGTTGGAGTGACATTTGATACATGGATCTTAAACGTGAACACAGATTGCAATTAAGTTTATGGGAATTAGAATGGGAGAAGGTTAAAATATGTTAGAAACGTCCTGAAGTGCCATATGGTAGTAAGATATGGTAGAAATGAAATGATAGTGACACAATGGTAAAAAAATGGTGAGAATATAGAAAGTAAACGGAGGATTATAAAGATTTGAAAGGTGAGAGAGAAGAGAACCAGAGTAACAAAAAAAATGGTGATGACGGATGGTGATAAGATACAAGTATGGTGACTCTTGGTGGTTGATATTATGACCTGGTGATGTAGTCACGGGGACACTACAACACCACAGCTTGCTACATTCACTTGGCAATGATTGACACATTTCACCGCCTCCTTCACCACCTCCAGCCCACTCACCACCTCACCAAAGGCAGTGGGGCATAGATTACCCTCAAGACCATCTCGAGTGGTGATGGTAAACTGGGCAGTCGGGTTTTTCTCGTCGCTCCACCACCAGCCAGCTACAGTCCCCGCCGTCAAGGGCTTCTCGTATATACCTCTAACTTCCAAGTCCTCGACGATGGCTGCACCACCTGATCCATTGTTCCTCTCATAATCCCCACACCTCACAAACTCCCCGGCTTCCCCCTCGTTCCCCACATTGATGATGACTGTGTCGGCGTATGAAGGACCTTTCTCTCCCATACACAACAGGAGAAACTGATTCCCTCTACCAGTGTAAGGGTTGACGTTAATGTACACTCTCCCTCCTGCTGACGCGGTCCATCTTAGGTCCAGGAAAGCCAGTGTTGGAGAGGCCTTCACCAGGGTCATCACCTCGTTATACTGTCGACGGCGGGGACGGAAGATGAGATGAAAGATCAGTTTGTGTGGGATAATTTACTCTTGCATGATAAAATGTTGAAGGGGAAATGCTAAAAAATCAAGACAACGTAACCAAACACTTCTCAGACAATTCGAACTGACCTGACTTGACCTAACCTAACCTAACCTAACCTAACCTACCCTGCTTGACCTGGTTGTATATATATTTACCAATCCTAACTTGACCTGACCTGACCTAAAAGAACCTAACCTAACCCAACATAAAATAACCAGACCAACACTTAAAGTTAGGTAAGGTGAGGTTAAGTGAGGTGAGGTTAGGTGAGGTGAGGTGAGGTTAGGTTAGGTTAGGGTAGGTTGGGTTAGGTGAGGTGACGGTAGGTTGGGTGAGGCGAGGTTAGGGTAGGTGGCACTCGTCGTCTCAGAGGTCCTACAGGTGGTACTCATTGTCTTAGAGGTCCTACAGGTGTCAGAGGTCCTACAGGTGGCACTCCCAGTAACATATTGGCTGTTTGGCAGGACGACATGTTGGTGACAGCGCTGAACCACCTTAGAGATGTGTGAATTTCGACCCGACCCGACACGACTCTACCCGACCCGACCCGACCCGACCCTACTCTAACCCAAACCAACCAGATAAAAAAAAAGATATCCTTCAGATAACTCACATCAATAACATAGGCATCAGGAGGTGGGGTGACATCCTGTAGAACATGTACACAGAGGCGTCCTTCGCTCATCAAAACCTCAGCTGACCTGTTGCTGCGGGAAGCCTGTACAGCAAACAGCCTCCCTGTCTGTAGGATTTTCTTCATTTTGTTGGGACTTGTCCTTATGTCATCAGCCTGGCGTGGTGGATAGAGGGAGGAGTATGGTGAAGAGTTATGGGGAGGGGTGGGGAGGAGTCGTAGGGTGGGGGAGAGAGGGGGGAGGAAAGAATATGGAGACAGGATGTTGGGAGAATATGGGGTAGAGAAAGAACTTGGGGAGGAAACATTGTGAAGAGTTATCTGATGTTGATATTATTATTATTATTATTATTATATTATTATTATTATTATTATTATTATTATTATTATTATTATTATTATTATCCTCCATCGCTACTTACAGACAACCTGACGTGTTGTTTGGAGACAGTAGTGGGTGTGACGGTGTTTTGTGCTCTTTGAAGGAGGAGGTCGACCTTGTCCTTTATACTCAACTCCTTCAGCAGCTCCTCCTCGAAATTAGGTAGTTGAGTGTTCATCACTTCCAAGGCCCTCTTCACTGCCTCTTGAGCCTAGTGGTGTGAGTGCACTTAAGGTGGACGTAACACTTGAGTACACACTAAGATTTGACACCATATGACACCAAGACTTGACACCATATGACACTAAGACTTGACACCATATGACACTAAGACTTGACACCATATGACACTGAGATTTGACACCATATGACACTGAGACTTGACACCGTATGACACTGAGACCTGACACCATATGACACCAATGAGACTTGTCACCGTATGACACTGAGACCTGACACCATATGACACCAATGAGACTTGACACCATAAGGCACTGAGACTTGACACCATGACACCAATGTGACTTGACACCGTATGACACTGATACTTGACAACTTATGACAGAAATTAACCTTAAAAATATTAAACAACTGACAGATAACGACAGATGTATGTTACTGATTCTATTGGAAGAACAAATACTGGCAATGTATACAGCCTTAACAACATCAACCTAGAGAAGTCGACTTGTGAAAGAGACCTAGGGGTACTTGTAAGCCCGGACCTACGGCCTAGAAAACAGTGCGTTAATGTTCGAAATAAGGCAAACAGAGTATTGGGCTTTATATCTAGAAGTGTAAGTAATAAGAGTGCAGAGGTCTTATTGCAACTATATCTTGCGCTAGTTAGGCCGCACCTCGATTATGCGGTTCAGTTCTGGTGCCCTTATTATAGAATGGATATAAATTCACTGGAGTCGGTGCAGCGAAGAATGACGAAAATGATTCCGGGACTTAGAAACCTTCCATCCCAGGATAGGTTAAAGAAACTAAACTTGCATTCCCTAGAAAGACGAAGAGTGCGGGGAGATATGATAGAAGTGTTTAAGTGGGTGAAAGGAATCAATAAAGGCGATATAGATAAAGTACTTATAATATCCGAGCAGGATAGGACTCGGAGCAACGGATTTAAGTTGAATAAGTTTAGGTTTAGGTGGGAGATAGGAAGAAACTGGTTCACAAATAGGGTGGTGGACGAGTGGAACAAGCTTAGCAACTGTGTAGTAAGTGCTGGAACTCTGGAAAGTTTTAAAAGGAGGCTAGATAGATTCATGGATGATAGAGAGTGGAAGTAACTCTCGACAGGAGCTACCATGCACAGGACATCCGACCTATTGCAGACTCCTTATTTTTTTGTTCTGTTCTGTATCACCTGAAGATTAGACACCCCAGTTTATTTCACCTGTTCATTGAACACCTTAACGTTTCCTAGAGTGTTGGGTTAGGTTTGGTAGGTTAGGTTAGTTTCTAGTAAGTTAGGTTAGTACCTTGTTAAGTTTGGTTAAATTTGGTGAGGTAAGCATTAGGATCTTTAATTATCAGGTGAAATAAAATGGGGTGGTTAATCTTCAGGTGATCCAATTTCCATATTATATGCCTGAGGGTCACGACACGACACCTGACCCATAAGCCACGCCCCTCGTCTGTAGATTCAAATAGCTGATTGGTTCCCCTGAGCGCCTTACCTCCCCCCGGACTACGCGTGTACAAGCGCGTATTTACAGGTATATCGACCATTTATGATAAATATTTCAAATTTTCTAACATCATCTCTGAAGTGCTAATGCATTGAAATCACTTGCATTTTAATAGTTCAGATAATTTATTTAACATTATTTAAGACAATAACAGATCTGTTTGCCAATTGTGAACACATTTGCTTTAAATTTTCTTTGAATCAATCAGCTATTAGTATATAAAAGGGGCGTGGCTTCCGGGCCAGATTAGCGTGGAAATATTTTAGGGGAGGATGATACCATTTCCCTCACCTTGACTGTGTTCACGACGGTACTCGGACACGGAAACACCTGAGAGAACTTCGTCATCCACACCTTCAGGTTTTGATGACGGCGTTCAGCATGTTCTATCGCTATGAGAGTCTGGATTGGAGTTTTGTTTTTGTTCAGAATAATCAACGTTTTCTTGACATCCCTTTGAATGATCTTCCCTGAAACGTTGAAGTCATTAACCTCTTCTTCTTCCTCCTCCAACGCCTGCAGTGCCTCCTTGACCTGTTTCTCAAGTTGCTGTGCAGTGTCCATGAACTGTGACTTCCACTCAGTGACCTGTGACATGTAATTATCCAGTTGACTTCTCATATTATCTTGCCTTGTGAGGAGGTGGGTGAGGGAGCCAACTTGTTTCTCCTTGATGGGTCCAATCGCCGTAATCAAATCTTGAGAGATAGCACTCGAACTTGAAGTGACTGAGTCGAGGTTTATCTTCTTCATGAATTGCGTAACGGTATTGTCTTCGTGTTGTAGGTGGCACTCGTAACACTCAGCCCCGGCACTGTCTCTGGGGTTGTCGACGCAGTGTGAGCAGACAGTGTGGCCGCAGGGGAGGTTACGAGGCCGACGTTCACCACTGTCGTATTCTTGGTGGCGTATAGTACACTCTTGAGGCTTAGTGCGAGGCTGCAAACAAAGAAGATGTTGCTTAGCTGCTGACATTATATATAGAAGGGGCCGATACTACACAGGAGGAGCTGACACTACACATAGGAGGAGCTAACACTACACATAGGAGGAGCTGACACTACACATAGGAGGAGCTGACACTACACATAGGAGGAGCTGACAGTACACATAGGAGGAGCTGACACTACACATAGGAGGAGCTGACACTACGCATAGGAGGAGCTGACAGTACACCTAGGAGGAGCTGACACTACACATAGGAGGAGCTGACACTACACATAAGAGGAGCTGACACTACACACAGTGGGGGGAGGAGAAGGGGTTCTGATGTAATGACTTCTTCTGGCACTATTGCAATGGATACGATTGGCACCATTACGAAGATATAGTGAGAGTTTTAGTAGGAGTGATTGCAAAGTGAGGAAAGTTGGTAGCCTGGCCCAATAGTTATTATTTAACTATTTTTGATTATGTTCATGGGGAGAATCTTCTAAACAACTACAGCTATTTATTAGTTAACTGAATGAACCTTTGACACCTAGATATGAACAAGACATGGATACACTTCCTACCACAGTAATTCATTTCGCCTAATGGGTCACACTCTGGCATTGACTCACGGGTAACCTATTGCCGTGTGGTTGGGAGTCACAGGAGTGTGTTGTGCTTATCGCGGTAAGCTGGTCGGTGCTGTGGCCTTATCATTATTCACATGGGTATGCTTGGCCCTTCTATCTCCCGTTACCATGTGTTGATGCGTCAGGCGTGTGGTGTACTGGTCGTGATAGGCTTTTATTACAGCACTGATTGGACGCCATTCTCCTGTTTTAGATAGATTTGGTTTGACTAACACTCACTATACTGACACTACACATAGGAGGGGCTGACACTACACATAGGAGGGGCTGACACTACACATAGGAGGGGCTGACACTACACATAGGAGGGGTCGACACTACATATAGGAGGGGCTGACACTATACACTTTGGAGGAGTCGACACTACACATAGGAAGGGCTGACACTACACATAGGAGGGGCTGACACTACACACAGGAGGGGTCGACACTATACACGGGAGGGGTCGACACTACACGTAGGAGGGGCTGTCACTACACATAGGAGGGTCTCACACTATACACAGGAGGGGCTGACACTACACATTGGAGGGGCTGACACTACACACAGGAGGGGCTGTTTTGATACACAGGGGGGGCTGACACTATACACAGGAGGGCTGACACTACACATAGGAGGGGCTTTACACTATGCACAGGAGGGGCTGACACTATACACAGGAGGGCTGACGCTACACATAGGAGGGGCTGACACTATACACAGGAGGGGCTGACACTATACACAGGAGGGCTGACACTACACATAGGAGGGGCTGACACTGTACACAGGAGGGGCTGACACTACACATAGGAGGGGCTTTACACTATACACAGGAGGGGCTGACACTACACATTGGAGGGGCTGACACTACACATAGGAGGGGCTGACACTACACACAGGAGGGGTCGACACTATACACGGGAGGGGTCGACACTACACGTAGGAGGGGCTGTCACTACACATAGGAGGGGCTGACGCTACACATTGGAGGGGCTGTCACTACACATAGGAGGGGCTGACGCTACACATTGGAGGGGCTTTACACTATACACAGGAGGGCTGACACTACACTCTAGTAAGGGTTGGGATTGTCTTTAAAAACGTAACTCACCCACAACCATACCCTCACCTTCACGTCCATAAAACACACACACACACACACACACACACACACACACACACACGGCTAAAACAACAGTGTGATAAATATTATATAAACTACAAAGTATCGATAATATATATAATGATATACAAAGAAAGTGAATTAGAACGACCCACATTTACCTCTGGGGTGAAGGAGGTCTCCCCCTGCTGCTGTGTTCCATCGTCGACACTAGGACTGTTCTTCTCCAGGTGGGTGCTTGGGTGTGGTAGTGGTGGTTCTTCCTTACATAAATGTCTTTGGGAATCAGATTTGTCGGTTGGCTCTTTCTCAGACATGACCTCGGGTAGGGGCGTGTCTAGGGAATACCAAGGACGGAGGCTCGGTGTCTGCTGACCTAGGACAAGGACAGGACGTGTATGCCTTCTGTAGACAAACAAATAAGTAATTTAATCTTACTTCGTTTTGCTGTCAACCTTAACCTAACCTAACCTAACCTAACCAAGCCAAACCAAACCAAACCTGGACCTAACTAAACCAATCCAAACCCAACCTTAACCTAACCAAACCTTAACTTAGTCAAACCTTAACATAACCTAACCTTAACCTCACCAAATCTTTAACCTTAATCTCACCTTAACTTGGGTAGAGAGACAGACAATCCAGGAACAGGATTATTGAACACCTTCACCTGTAATAATCAGACGAAAACAAGACCCCTAGACCCTACCAGACGCCACAGAAATGCTCCAGGAAACCTACCAACCAATCACGTGTAAAGATGACCAATGAAACCAATCAGACGTGAGGTATGAACAATTGTGAACGGGTTTGGACCAATCACAGAGACGGATTTGTTATCATGGTTGTAATTGGATATAAAACTCACTGATTTTCAAGAGATGATAGATGGTAGGAAAGTGGACTGATAGTTGTGTCTGATAGCAGGAGGAGGAGAGGAAAGATGGGGAAGCAATTATTATTATTATTATTATTATTATTATTATTATTATTATTATTATTATTATCATTATTATTATTATTATTATTATTATTATTAGGCATTACTTTTATTATTTATCATTCTTATCATTCTTATCAATATTTTTTTTTTATCATCAGTATGGCTCACACACAGGTCAGGTGTTGTGCCCCGCATAATAGAGGTGATCACAGGTAAAAAATTTAATTATCACCTGAAGATAAGCCCCCAGGTTATTTTAGCTGACCATTACCACTCTTACGCTTCGGGGTGAGTTAGGTTAGGTTTGGTTAGCTTAGGTTAGCTTAGATTAGGTTTGATTAGGTGTTCAATTAATAAATAAACACAGGTAGAATGATTGCTTCTTAATTATAACAATAACAATAATATCAACAATAATAATAACAATAATACCAACAACAACAATAATAACAATAACAACAATAACAACAATAACAACAACAATAATAACAATAATAACAATAACAACAATAACAACAATAACAATAATAACAATAATACCAACAACAACAACAATAATAACAATAACAACAATAACAACAATAACAATAATAACAACAATAATAACAGCAATAACAATAACAACAACAACAACAATAATAACAACAATAACCATAATAACAACAACAATAACAATAATAACAACAACAATAACAATAATAACAACAACAATAACAATAAAAAACAATAAGAACAATAATAAAAATAACAACAACAATAACAACAACAATAACAACAGTAACAAAATAAATAACAATAAAATAACAATACCAACAATAACAACAATAACAATAATAACAAGAGCAATCTACCTTCAGCAATATACAGGTAAATCCTTCTAACTAAAGTCAAAGACATCAAAGACTGTTCCCTCTTACATGAGTCACTAATCTAAAACTCCTGTAGGGCTTTGATGCTGGAGAGGGGGGCTGAGTGGGGCTGAATGACTGGGTTGGTTGAGTGGGGGTGAATTATTGGGGTCTAAATCAGTTTGGGGACTGAATTACTAGGGGTTGAAAGTCCTGAAACTGAACGCTGAAACTCCACACTGAAATATGACTCACAGGTATTGGACTGAACCCGGAAAGAGAGAGAGAGAGAGAGAAAGAGGCGGGTATAATAATAATGATAATAATAATAATAATAATAATAATAATAATAATAATAATAATAATAATAATAATAAATCATACTTAATACCCACAAAAATTACATCATACACGGAAAGTTAAAATTGTATACAGTTAATTAGTCCACACCTTAGCAAGACAGGTAACGTTGGGTGATTATGTTCTAAACTTCAAAAATATTTAATTGTCTTTACATCCTCAATTATAGTTGTAAATTACAATAGTTAAGTTCTGTTAATTGTCTTCCTCTTCTATTTTTTTCTTTGTGTTGTAAGAGAAGAAAATACTGTTCATGTGTGTGCAAAACCTCCCAGGATTCTCCTGTACAGTCATGCAGTTAAGCTCGCCTGGGCAGTAGTGCAACATGGTATACAATAAAGGTGTTTTCAACATACACTGCAAGGCTTGGACACTTGATCTTGGTGTTGCGCAGTGTAGCTTTGCGGTTGATTATGTTGAATGCGTTGGAAGTGTCGACCAGAAGTGCTGCCTCACAATCACGCTGCTCAAATATCTTTCTCATGGCGTGAATGGCAGCTTCCACCCGGCCTGGTGGCCAGGATATTCTTGCAGGTTCCCTGCAGCTGCCCTGACATCATCATTTACCACCTCCATAATGCATTTTCCAATCATACGCCTCAGCACTTCCCCCACTCCTATTGGTCTACATCCTGGATTTTCATCCAGGGGAATGAGGCGGCAGGCCGTCAGAGCATGAAGTTGATGACAGCACAAGGTTGCTAGCTTTCTTGCAAGGGCGGCGGTGGCTTGCAGAGATCACTTGCCACGGCGCCAAACTTGTTAGTGCTGAGGATGACTCTCCAACAGTCTGCGTCCAGAACTGAAGGGCCGGCACCTCCCCGAGTCTTCAGTGCCTTTTTCCACACCATCCCCCCAGTTATTTTCTTGAACTGGACAGCATTTGGTGGGATATAGTCACCCTGGAACCTGATGCCTTCGTCTTCACTTTTCCTTCAGTTGTTTCAATGTTTCTCTGTTTATTGGCAGAACACCACCGGAAGATTCCTCTGTGAGAGATCTTACCGCCAAAGACACTTTCTCCACACGCATCTTGTTACCAAAGTTTCTGGCAAAATCCTCGGTGTTTTGCTTTCTGTCTCTGATGAATTTTAGTCTCTCCTGCAGTGTTCTTGCCTCACGTAAGAGATCAACAAGGGCTCCATTCTGCCACATTGCCAATCTTCTCTTCATTGCTGCCACATTTTCTTTGCACTTAGTCCTTGCGTGTGTCCTCTGACAGAATAGATGTGGTATTATTGCCAGTATTTGAAGAGCTAAAGGGGCAAGAAAGCAGTCCTGAGTGTACTCGATTATGAGGCGAGTCATCTCCCGAATCATTTCTTTGGTGGCTGCTACCTGAAAGCGTGTGCTAACCGCTGGATCCTCCAAATGCTTAGTATTAAAACTTCTTCTGGAGGCTTGTTGCCTTCACCGTTTTGGGGCGACGTGAAGTGAGAGCTTGGCTCTGACGAGCCAATGATCAGTGTCACATTGGTCTTCGCCAAGCATGGCTCGGGTGATGAGGACATCTTATGATCTCTTTCTCTGACAATATTGTAGTCAGTGAGGTGCCAGTGTTTGGATTGCGAGTGATGCCACGAACCCTTGAACTTGTCGGCCTGCCTAAACAAGGTATTGGTGATAGTGAGGTTGTGTGCAGGACACTTGCTAAGGAGGAGTAGGCCGTTGGGATTACACCTGCCTATTCCATTTATCCCTATGATTCCGAGCAAAATGTCAGCATCTCTGCCAACTTTGGCATCGAAGTCACCAAGGAGCACCACCTTATCTGGGGATAGAGGTTAGCACTCTGTCAAGGTCGGCGTAAAAGGCCTCCTTGATGTCATCCTCTGCATTCAGTGTTGGGGCGTATGCACTGATGAAGAAGGCATGACGTGAGTGATTCAGTGGGACTTGGAGCGTCATGGGGCGCTCGTTGATTACACACACACACACACACACACACACACACACACACACCATGACATAGATAATATTCAGGGCTCCATCTTCAAACACAATTCGACGCTCATTGGATAATCCTGTTAAGACAAGACATCCAATCAACAGCGTCCACAGAGAAGGTGTTAATACAAGCTATGACTACACATGTGTATACACGTGTAGGGTGAATAATAGCACCAACCAACATACACACAAACAGGAACATAGTCACTTGGTAACGTGTCAACACAGATATATACACTACTTAATATATTATAACCTGTATATATCACAGTAAACAATGACCTGGTGGGATCTATTAATTCAGGATCACGTTAATGACACTATTGTAACATTTTAATTTTAAATATAAATTACTCATATTTACGTGTTAATTGTGTGAGCTTCTAATAATTAGCAATTCTTTGTGTTACTATTCAACTTTAATAATACTTTTAATGTGTGAATGCGTGTTTGTTCATGAGTGCGTCCGTCTGTGTGTTTGGCTGTTCGTTTATCTCTCAGTTGTCAATAAGATATTTGATAAAAGTTACTATGACTCATGACAGAACTTGAGTGGTCAATACACCTCAGCAACATCTGAACTTGTCTCTCTTCCTGGTTCCTTGTTCTTGGGGGTTCTAGTTGTTGACCTCACACTAGTTATGGCTCTAGTTGTTGACCCCACACTAGTTATGGCTCTGGTTGTTGACCCCACACTAGTTATGGCTCTAGTTGTTGACCCCACACTAGTTATGGTTCTAGTTGTTGACCTCACACTAGTTATGGCTCCAGTTGTTGACCCCACACTAGTTATGGTTCTAGTTGTTGATCCCACACTAGTTATGGTTCTAGTTGTTGACCCCACACTAGTTATGGCTCTAGTTGTTGACCCCACACTAGCTATGGCTCTAGTTGTTGACCTCACACTAGTTATGGTTCTAGTTGTTGACCCCACACTAGTTATGGTTCTAGTTGTTGACCCCACACTAGTTATGGCTCTAGTTGTTGACCCCACACTAGTTATGGCTCTAGTCGTTGACCCCACACTAGTTATGGCTCTAGTTGTTGACCTCACACTAGTTATGGCTCTAGTTGTTGACCTCACACTAGTTATGGCTCTAGTTGTTGACCTCACACTAGTTATGGCTCTAGTTGTTGACCCCACACTAGTTATGGCTCTAGTTGTTGACCCCACACTAGTTATGGCTCTAGTTGTTGCCTCACACTAGTTATGGCTCTAGTTGTTGACCCCACACTAGTTATGGCTCTAGTTGTTGACCCCACACTAGTTATGGCTCTAGTTGTTGACCCCACACTAGTTATGGCTCTAGTTGTTGACCTCACACTAGTTATGGCTCTAGTTGTTGACCCCACACTAGTTATGGTTCTAGTTGTTGACCTCACACTAGTTATGGTTCTAGTTGTTGACCCCACACTAGTTATGGCTCTAGTTGTTGACCTCACACTAGTTATGGTTCTAGTTGTTGACCTCACACTAGTTTGGTTCTAGTTGTTGACCTCACACTAGTTATGGCTCTAGTTGTTGACCCCACACTAGTTATGGTTCTAGTTGTTGACCTCACACTAGTTATGGCTCTAGTTGTTGACCCCACACTAGTTATGGCTCTAGTTGTTGACCCCACACTAGTTATGGCTCTAGTTGTTGACCCCACACTAGTTATGGCTCTAGTTGTTGACCCCACATTAGTTATGGCTCTAGTTGTTGACCCCACACTAGTTATGGCTCTAGTTGTTGACCCCACACTAGTTATGGCTCTAGTTGTTGACCCCACACTAGTTATGGTTCTAGTTGTTGACCCCACACTAGTTATGGTTCTAGTTGTTGACCCCACACTAGTTATGGTTCTAGTTGTTGACCTCACACTAGTTATGGCTCTAGTTGTTGACCTCACACTAGTTATGGCTCTAGTTGTTGACCTCACACTAATTATGGCTCTAGTTGTTGACCTCACACTAGTTATGGCTCTAGTTGTTGACCTCACACTAGTTATGGCTCTGGTTGTTGACCTCACACTAGTTATGGTTCTAGTTGTTGACCCCACACTAGTTATGGCTCTAGTTGTTGACCCCACACTAGTTATGGCTCTAGTTGTTGCCTCACACTAGTTATGGTTCTGGTTGTTGACCTCACACTAGTTATGGCTCTAGTTGTTCACCCCACACTAGTTATGGTTCTGGTTGTTGACCCCACACTAGTTATGGCTCTAGTTGTTGACCCCACACTAGTTATGGCTCTAGTTGTTGACCTCACACTAGTTATGGCTCTAGTTGTTGACCCCACACTAGTTATGGCTCTAGTTGTTGACCTCACACTAGTTATGGCTCTAGTTGTTGCCTCACACTAGTTATGGCTCTAGTTGTTGATCCCACACTAGTTATGGTTCTGGTTGTTGACCCCACACTAGTTATGGCTCTTGTTGTTGATCCCACACTAGTTATGGTTCTGGTTGTTGACCCCACACTAGTTATGGCTCTAGTTGTTGACCCCACGCTAGTTATGGCTCTAGTTGTTGACCCCACACTAGTTATGGCTCTAGTTGTTGACCCCACACTAGTTATGGTTCTGGTTGTTGACCCCACACTAGTTATGGCTCTAGTTGTTGACCTCACACTAGTTATGGCTCTAGTTGTTGACCCCACACTAGTTATGGCTCTAGTTGTTGACCTCACACTAGTTATGGCTCTAGTTGTTGCCTCACACTAGTTATGGCTCTAGTTGTTGATCCCACACTAGTTATGGTTCTGGTTGTTGACCCCACACTAGTTATGGCTCTAGCTGTTGATCCCACACTAGTTATGGTTCTGGTTGTTGACCCCACACTAGTTATGGCTCTAGTTGTTGACCTCACACTAGTTATGGCTCTAGTTGTTGACCCCACACTAGTTATGGCTCTAGTTGTTGACCCCAAACTAGTTATGCTTCTTAATTGTTAACTGGGGTGGCTTGCTCAGGTAAATATCCCACTCATGTAAACATCCCACTCATGTAAACATTCCACTTATGTAAGCATCTTTCTCAAAGTAAACATCCCACTCATGTAAACATCCCACTCATGTAAACATCCCACTCATGTAAACATTTCACTCATGTAAGCATCTTTCTCAAAGTAAACATCCCACTCATGTAAACATCCCACTCATGTAAACATCCCACTCATGTAAACATTCCACTCATGTAAGCATCTTTCTCAAAGTAAACATCCCACTCATGTAAACATCCCACTCATGTAAACATTCCACTCATGTAAGCATCTTTCTCAAAGTAAACATCCCACTCATGTAAACATCCCACTCATGTAAACATCCCACTCATGTAAACATTCCACTCATGTAAGCATCTTTCTCAAGGTAAACATCCCACTCAAGTAACCACACTGCAGTGGGACTTGTTTAGCTGACCACTTTTTGTAAACACATTATTAGCAAGCAGTGAGGTTAAGGGGAAACTCAATTTAACAAGTCGGAATTTATATCTAAACTCAAACACCGAATTAAGAAAAATAAACACGTTATTATCTTCAAATTTCTCGTAGAATAGAAAAAAAAATTATTTGTTGACACCCTATTAGAATTTTTTTTAGAATGGTGGGCTGTGGTCGCCAACTCTCAGACATCAAAAAAACTTACTTGTTGATTGATTGACTGATTGAATGATTGATTGATTTGTTGACTGACTGATTGATTGATTCGTTCGCTCGTGGTCATCATGGCGGCTTGAGGTGTATGTGTAAAAAAAAGTCTTCATTACCTGGGGGAAGAAGGAGGAGGAGGTAATGGAGAAGGGAGAGAAGCATGAAGGAGGAGAGAGGAAGATGGAGAAAGAAGAAGAATGATGAAGGAAAACAATAAAGAGGAAGAAAGAAGGAAGAAGTTAGAAGCAGGAGGAAGGAAGGGCTAACAAAACAAAGAAGAAGAAAAAATCACAACCAAGATCTTCACCAGCAGGAGGAAGAATGAGGAGGGGGAGGAGGAGGAAGGAAGAATGAGGAGGGGGAGGAGGAGGAAGGAAGAAGGAGTAAAGAAGGAGGAGGAAGGAAGCTCTAAAAGGACGAGGTAAAAGATCCAACGGCACCAAACAAGACTTCAATAGCAAAGCCATCAAAGGAACACACGGGAACAACCAGACGCATCGTACGGTCAACTAGAATCTGATATGCAGGAATGTGGAAGCCAAGGGGAAGAGGGAAGAAACAAAAGAAAAGACGACGAAAAGAAGGAGAAGGAGAAGAGAAGAGGAGAGGGAGGAGAAGAAGACAGGGGAGGAGAAGAGAAGAGGAGAGGGAGGAGAAGAAGACAGGGGAGGAGAAGAGAAGAGGAGAGGGAGGAGAAGAAGACAGGGGAGGAGAAGAGAGGGGAGGAAGGAATAAGAAAACGAGAAGGTGGAAATGAAGAAGCAGAGGAGAGGGAGAGGACGAGAAGGAGGAGAGAAAAGAGAATGGAGGAGGATAAAGAGGTAAGACTAGAAGGAGGAGGAGGAGGAGAAGAAGAAGATAAGGAGATGAAGAAGAAGAAGAAGAAGAGGGTGAGGAGGAGAAAACGAAAAGGAGGACTATTTTTTTTCTCTCGATTACATACACGGAGATGAGCCAAGTGGAGGAAAGTAACGGAGATAAAAGTAACGAAGTGGATGAAAGTAACGGAGATAAAAGTAACGAAGTGGAGGAAAGTATCGAAGTGGATGAAAGTAACGGAGATAAAAGTAACGAAGTGGATGAAAGTAGCGAAGTGGAGGAAAGTAACGGAGATAAAAGTAACAAAGTGGATGAAAGTAACGAAGATAAAAGTAACGAAGTGGATGAAAGTAACGAGGTATATGATAGTAACGAACTGGATAAGAGTAACGAAGTGAATTAAAGTAGCGAAGTAGATGAAAGTAACGAAGATAATAACCTAGACAACCCCAACACACTCTGAGGTCTTATAGGACATAGATAACGAGGCCCAATAATGATAGGGTTTTAATCTCTTCTTATGAGGTTTGTTGACATTCGACGATATAATATTTTATTTCTTTTCTGGGTTTTATCTGAGTTCGTTTTTTATTGTATTTGTTTATTAACGTTTCTGATGTTAGATTAGGTTAGGTTAGGTTAGATTAGGTTAGGTTAGGTTAGGTTAGGTTAGGTTAGATTAGGTTAGGTTAGGTTAGGTTAGGTTGTCTCAATAAAGAGGAATCTTCACTGCCAGGCTAACCTAACCTAACCAACGGTGGTCACTATGCATGAATGATGTCTCCTCAGTGAATGACTCAAGTGCATGACTGAGGCAATCTCATTCCCTGATAGACTTGTCCGTCGGTAATCTTGTGTTTTGTGGTACATACATACATACATACATACATACATATAGACCGAGAGACATAAAGATAGACAAAGAGATAGATAAACACACGCACACACACACGCACACACACGCACACACACGTACACACACACACGCACACACTCACACACACACTCACACACACGCACACACACACACACACACACACACTCACACACACGCACGTACACACTCACACACACACGCACACACGCACACACACACGCACACACTCACACACACACGCACACACGCACACACTCACACACGCACACACTCACACACACACGCACACACTCACACACGTCATCCTTGACCACCGACGGGTCAGAGGCACCTGGCGCTGCTCAGCAGCAGCCAGGTCAACTGTTAAGTTGGCCCATACCAACTCCCTCCCCTGAACCCTCCTCGCCACCGGAATATCAACAAGTTCTCGCCAGAAGTTACTATTTCATTTGGGAAAGGAATGGAACCGGTGTTGAATAGTGGTGAACAGTGCTTAAGTCAGTGAAAAACAACTCAGCAGTTGAGTCTGAGCCAAGATAACCTTCACACAGTGAGGTCCCAGGTACCCAGTGATAATTCCCCTGAGACTCCACGATAGGGAGGCCTGGGACCACACCTCACCCACTTGAGTGAGTGAAGTCATGTGAAGTTCCTCATAACACCATCTCTGAGGGAATTACTACACCACATCAGGCCCCTCATACACCATCTGTGAGGGAATTACTACACCACATCAGGCCCCTCATACACCATCTGTGAGGGAATTACTACACCACATCAGGCCCCTCATAACACCATCTGTGAGGGAATTACTACACCACATCAGGCCCCTCATACACCATCTGTGAGGGAATTACTACACCACATCAGGCCCCTCATACACCATCTGTGAGGGAATTACTACATCATCAGGCCCCTCATAACACCATCTGTGAGGGAATTACTACATCATCAGGCCCCTCATAACACCACCTGTGAGGGAGCTACTACACCACATCAGGCCCCTCATAACGCCATCTGTGAGGGAGTTACTACACTACGTGTCTGCTGTTCAACACCTCAGCTCACATGATCTACGTGTGTAAACATTAATCTGTATGTTCACTGTATATGTTCCTTCACCTTTCTCTAATGAAGGCTTTTGTTAAACCACCAATGTATGTAATAAGTCATTTATGTCCAATGTATATTTTCAGCCTTCGGGCTGCAAACTTTTTCAATAAACCGTTTATTATTATTATTATTATTATTATTATTATTATTATTATTACACACACACACACACACACACACACACACACACACACTTCATCTAAACCTACGCCCCCTAACAATTTTACTAATATGTTTTATGCCGATAACATAAAAAACTCAATTAAACTTTTCTCAGATATTATGCATGAGAGACAAGTCCCTTAATAACTCACTTGAAGTTTGAGGAAGGTCTTTTTTAATGTCTTTCTCACGTGATAGATGATGGATCCCTGTCTGAAATGTCTCACCTGGCCATTGTCTCCCCTTGGCACTAAGAGACTACTTGTATGTTGGCACTGTGAGCACAAATTTTGATTCGAGTTGATATTTTTTGTGAGGCGTGAGGTGATGTGGGTGTGGCGTTATGAGGACTGCAATGTTGGGTTAGGTTAGCTTAGGTTAGGTTAGCGTTAAGTTAGGTTATTTTTAGCTAGGTTCATAAAAAAGTAATATTACTGGTTCTTGTTCTCTGTTTCATGTGAGGTTAATGTTTATTTTTTTCTGTCTCGAGACGGAAAGTTAAGGAAAAAAGTTTCAGCAATTAGAATTGTTGAGTGGAGGAAGAGAGAGTTTTAGAACTTAACTCTGGGTGCCAGCATCTCGTCGCCACACACACACACACACACACACACACACACACACACACACACACACTCTACTACTACTTTTCAGTCGCTCGGAATTGAGTATGACGATCATCCAGCTATGATACAATGATATGAGTTATTAGGGATGTCACCACCCCATTAAGTACTGTACTGCGGTGTCCCTCAGGACTCATTTGGTTTAAAACTCGGGTTGAAACACGACGACCCTCTTCAAGGGAAGATGTTGTTTAATAATACGGGCGTGAATCTGCAGTTGTCCGAAATTTGTGTTTTGTGAAATTGTTGATATACATTATTTTACTATCGCACACAGCCCTCTAGTATACCATGGCCAGCAGGGATAGAGACAGATACAGAAAATACATCTCTTGTGCAGAGAAAAGGAAGAGAGAAGAAATCGATATGTCAATGAAAGGTTCCCTAGAAAAAATGTTTGTTTCCAAAAACACCAGAAACTAGTGCCAAGAAGGACCTGAGCGACTGTGATGGTGATGGTGTGGGTCATATTCAAGCTGAGGAAGAGGAGGGTACTGAAAAAATACTAAGGCTTTTAAAATGGACAGTTGTACCTACGCTAACAGGCATGCTGATGAAGATCTATGTGATTCAGCCAACTGGCCACATTTACTGGACACTACGACAATTGATATTATTTTGGTAGAGAAGTAACCAGTTGGTATCTAGTGAAAATTATGTGTTTCCAAAAATGGTGAAAACCGACGCTTTTCAGGCGACTGTCACTTGTGAAAGTTGCCAAATGGAGAAATATATGAAAGATGTTATAACATAGTAAATTACATAATATTTGGCAGAATGTATATTACAGTATGTATGTAACTATAAAAATAAAAACAAATTTCAACCTGCAATGGGGCCCCGCAGTGGAGGAATTGCCCCGGACCCTGCACCCCCCTAGGGACGGCTCTACCAATGGTGCAAGTGTTGCAACGACTGGGGAGAGGGAGAGTTGTAATGGACTGCCGATAGCCCAGTTTGTTGGGTTTCGCCTTAGTAGCCTGTCCATCATGTCTTGTTTTCGTCCGCCGGTGTAGTCGCAGGGTTCCCATGGTGGTCACCTCTTCCGCCTATACCGCCGTTGCATTCTTGTTGGAGCTCTGTAAACATGTCTGCCTGGTGCTGGGCTCCACCGCAGATTTTTCGTTCGGGGTTTACTCCTGTAGCCTTATACCTACCAAGGTTAATCCGCAAGGCAGCGGGGCAGTGGTTGGTAGGCGCCAGGACGTGTCCACATGCCACTGGGTCTATGCGCCGTTCCTCTGGTGTCCACTGCTACTTCGAGATCCCCTGCTGGTCTAGCCTGGGCCCACGAGGTACCCAGTTACCATGTGTTGCCACGAGGAGGCACAGCAGGAGTCTTGGTGGTGAAGAGGCTGTGTACTGGCAGGGGAAGACTTATGCAAGCTGCTTCCTTGTTCACCACGAGGGCTAGCCAGCGGCGGTAGCTGAAAGCAAGAGGGAGCAAGCAATGCTTGCACATTAACACTAACATTGTGCTGCAACGCTAGACGCATTTCACCACCCTGTGTGCGAACACACACACACACACACATCACCAGCTTGTAAACACCCAACTAGTTTATTAAATATCTAAGCAACACGAGAGCCGATACACCTGTCCTATCTCAACCGGTGTGTGATATATGATACCATGATATACTCCTATACTACATCATATATTACCAGTCTCCTACCTCACACAACTATCCCAGGGCCAGAGATGTGTAGCTGCTGTGACATCCTATATTCAGGTCTCCCATCACGAATATATTCTGTATATTGCTTTACCTTCACACAAATTGCTACCCAGAATACCTGTATAGAAGACATTGTTATTTAACGAGATGACATATACATATTCGTGATAAAGTGAATGATTATACCAACTTGGTTTGTGTATGTACTGTATACCTGCTGCAGTTATCTTAAGCGAAATGTTTCATGGTTAATTACAAGCCATTGTGTGTTTGATGTCTGAAGAGCATTTAGTGGTTGGATACACGTCACCTCTCTCTCTCTCTCTCTCTCTCTCTCTCTCTCTCTCTCTCTCTCTCTCTCTCTCTCTCTCTCTCTGGGTTAGGTTAGGTCAGGTTAGGTTGGGTCAGGTTAAGCTACTTTACGTTGGGTTAGGTGAAGGTTAATTACGTATTATTAGCGAGTTAATTATTGTCATTAAATAATCATTTGGAATTCAGTACAGTTGCTTAATGTAAATAAACCTGAGGCACGTGAGTCAAGAATCCTTACTGACTCACACTAAAATTTCTCACTGACTCACACTTATACTTCTCATTGATTCACACTAAAGCTTCTCACTGACTCACACTAAAGATTCTCATTGACTCACACTTATACTTCTCATTGACTCACACTAAAAATCCTTACTGACTCTGACTCACGACTGACTCACACCAACTCCCAACGAGGTAAATTTCCAGGTAAGAGTTAAGAGGAGACAGCGAATTTAGGAGGTCCTTTGAGCTATCTAAGGGGTGAGAGAGGTGGGGTGACGGAGGTGGCTGAGGGAGGGGGGTGACGGAGGCGGGTGAGGGAGAGGGGTGAGGGAGGGGGATGAGGGAGAGGGGTGAGGGAGAGGGGTGAGGGAGGGGGGTGACGGAGGTGGCTGAGGGAGGGGGGTGACGGAGGCGGGTGAGGGAGAGGGGTGAGGGAGAGGGGTGAGGGAGGGGGGTGACGGAGGTGGCTGAGGGAGGGGGGTGACGGAGGCGGGTGAGGGAGAGGGGTGAGGGAGGGGGGTGACGGAGGGGGTTGAGGGAGGGGGTTGAGGGAGGTGGGGTGAGGGAGGGGGGTGACGTAGGTGGGTGAGGGAGGGGGTTGAGGGAGAGGGGTGAGGGAGGGGGATGAGGGAGAGGGGTGAGGGAGAGGGGTGAGGGAGAGGGGTGAGGGAGGGGGGTGACGTAGGTGGGTGAGGGAGGGGGTTGAGGGAGAGGGGTGAGGGAGGGGGGTGACGGAGGGGGATGAGGGAGAGGGGTGAGGGAGAGGGGTGAGGGAGAGGGGTGAGGGGCGTCGTGAGGGATGATCTCGGGTGAGGAAAAAGTGAGCCAGTAACGATTTGCTTTCCTCTTGAGATGTATGAATGTGTGTGTGTGAAGGGGAGAGGGGGAAGGGGGGGAGGTATGTGTGTGGGGGAGGTGTGTGTAGGGGGAGGTGTGTGTAGGGGGAGGTGTGTGTAGGGGGGAGGTGTGTGTGGGGGGAGGTGTGTGTAGGGGGGAGGTGTGTGTAGGGGGGAGGTGTATGTGTGGAGTGAGGCACACAGAGACACACACACACACACACACACACGGACAGACAGTGCTGGTTGCTCTACTCTGGGGGCAGGTTGAGGTACTCCATTAAAACTTTGCGGGAAAATAATCAGTAATCAAGCTTAGAAACTCGTGAGAGAGAGAGAGAGAGAGAGAGAGAGAGAGAGATGCATACTGATACTTAGACAGACAGACAGACAGACAAACAGACAGACAGACAGATAGAACAGGTTACAATCAGAATAAACACATATCCTAGTAACCCACTAATTAGATTACCAATTTAATTAACCTTCCTTGCTAATTAAAAGACAATTACCTGTTTACCTCGACATAAAAAACACAGAAAAGGGGATTATTATTGTTCTTATATTCGTCCCATTAGTGTATGTTAGTTTATGAGGTTAATGATCTATTAGGAGTTGATAATTAAGAGGTATTTTGTACAGGTGTGATAATTGCTGGCATCTACTTGGAAACGAGGATCAATGTCACGATGTGTTTTTTTTTTGGGGGGGGGAGGGGGTGGATCTAGAGAGGGAATAATAGTGAGTTATGTTAGAAAGTGAGGTGAAAGTAGGTAAAGAAAGTGAGGTGAAAGTAGGTAAAGAAAGTGAGGTGAAAGTAGGTAAAGAAAGTGAGGAGAAAGTAGGCAAAGAAAGTGAGGTGAAAGTAGGCAAAGAAAGTGAGGTGAAAGTAGGCAAAGAAAGTGAGGTGAAAGTAGGCAAAGAAAGTGAGGTGAAAGTAGGCAAAGAAAGTGAGGTGAAAGTAGGCAAAGAAAGTGAGGAGAAAGTAGGTAAAGAAAGTGAGGTGAAAGTAGGTAAAGAAAGTGAGGGGAAAGTAGGCAAAGAAAGTGAGGTGAAAGTATGCAAAGAAAGTGAGGTGAAAGTAGGTAAAGAAAGTGAGGTGAAAGTAGGCAAAGAAAGTGAGGTGAAAGTATGCAAAGAAAGTGAGGTGAAAGTAGGCAAAGAAAGTGAGGTGAAAGTAGGCAAAGAAAGTGAGGTGAAAGTAGGTAAAGAAAGTGAGGTGAAAGTATGCAAAGAAAGTGAGGTGAAAGTAGGTAAAGAAAGTGAGGTGAAAGTAGGCAAAGAAAGTGAGGTGAAAGTATGCAAAGAAAGTGAGGTGAAAGTAGGCAAAGAAAGTGAGGTGAAAGTAGGCAAAGAAAGTGAGGTGAAAGTAGGTAAAGAAAGTGAGGTGAAAGTAGGCAAAGAAAGTGAGGTGAAAGGGAATATAGATACCTCAAAGAAAGGCAAGGATTGATAAAGTAATCGTAAAAACAAAAAACTTGAGTACGATGACTTTACCCTTGAGTACTATGACTATTTGTACGCAACTAATGAACGCAACTCGTAAACGCAACTTACGAACACAACTCATAAACGCAACTTTTAAACACAACTCGTGAACGCAATTAGGAAACGCAATTTACGGTGACACCCTCGCTGTGGCCATCCATCTTTTTGGGGTAAAATAATTTGCTTAACCGTGAACAGGGGCCGACAGGTCTGATAAGTCTTGCGGAGTGAGAGAGAGGGGTAAGTATTAAGTCTCTCTCTCTCTCTCTCTCTCTCTCTCTCTCTCTCTCTCTCTCTCTCTCTCTCTCTCTCTCTCTAATCTTGCCATTGAAATTACGCAGCTCCAGAATTCATTGTATGGCCTCTGAGCTTATTAAATGTTGCACTGAAATATACATATGATACTATTTATATGTATGTATGTATGTATGTATGTTTTTAGAATATGTAAATTGTTTTGATGTGTGTGTGTGTGTGTGTAAATGTTTTATGTTTATATGTCAGAAGTTAATAGTATACAGTATGTGTAAAATATTTATTATGTATTGTGGTGAAGGTATGTGTAAGTTACGAGAAATTGTGTAAAACATTGGATGAAAATGTAAAAATTCTGTAGTTTGTGTAAAATATGGGAAAAATACGTAACTGTTAATTAAGGTGTAAAATTTTTATTGAAGTATATGAAATTCCATTATGTAAAAAATATTTCAATTTATAAAAAAAAATGGTGAAGCTACATAAAAATATAATAAAAATATGAAAACATTATGAAATTGTGTAAAAAAAATATTCAAATTTACGAAAATAGGTTTTGTAAATAATAAAAAAATGTAAATCAACTTAAAAATTATCAAGAAAGTAAAAAATCCTATTTGAATCAGAAAAATAAAGTGTATTTGAAAATATTAAGAAAAAATAATAAGATAAATAGACAAAATAAAATACTAAGAAAAACAACTCGTAAATGAAAACATATTAAAAAAATTACAAAAATTAAGAACTTATATTAATACCAGCAGCCTCTTGTTACCTGAAGATTAACCACCCTAACGCTACCTGGTGATTAGGTTAGGTTAATTCTGGGTTAGGTTAGATTAGGTTAGGTTAAGATTGGTTTGGTTTGGTTAGATTGGGGTTGGGTTAGGTTTGGGTGGGTTAGGTTTGGGTGGGTTAGGTTTGGGTGGATTAGGTTTGGGTGTCTAATCTCAAGGTGAAATAAACTGGGGTGTCTAATCGTGGGGTGATCCGTGGTCTGGGTTAGGTGGTGGCTGGCCAGTAAAGACATCAGCCGGTGCAGCATGGATAATGGCTACTTGAGTTTTTATTGGCAATTATCTCTCAATAGTTTACGTTAATGTTGTAATCTCGTTAGTGTCCTCCATAACTGGATCACAGTAGAGGATGTGTTCATTTATCTTACCCCAGGAGGTTATGAGAGACGCGTCAGGCAAAGACAGTGACGCCACTCTTCCCTGGCGTCACCCATGATGTCAGTGGCAAAACATCCGGGGTGGTGGCTGGCAAGACTGGCTTCCCGGGGTTTATTTATCTGCATATAGAGCTTCCTGAATCTGTATGCCCATTTAATTACTTTCCCTGATCCTCATTTATCGTTTTTGGGGTGAAATACAAAATGAGTCCATATGACATTGTCTGGATAATAATATCTCCTCCATGGTGCAGACATAGAGGATGTACTCAGTTGTTACTGTTCGTTGCTCGACTCTGTGCCCAGCAGCTATATATCGATGTTGTCAATGGAACTTTTAGCGCAAAAAAGAATGATCTATGATGGTTATGAGTCATTTCATCAGTTGATCATGAGTATGTTTATTCATATTGCTAATAATGTCCACTTCTCTGTGCTTAAACAATATTGTTCCAAACATAGCTGGCTTGGCTCTGTAGTTTATAGTATAGGAAAATTTCTGCATTGTGACGTTTTCAGTACTGCATTAATAGCTTCTACTGAAAACCCGATCCATTTTTTGATATAATTAAATCTAAGGGGCTGCCTATTGTTTCCATCTGAAGTTGTGATTAGCGTGTGTGTTTTTTGTAATTTTTTTCAATATTCTATGTTAAAGAATCATGTCATTTTCGCCAATACCAAGATGGTAGCGCCTGGGTCGGCTGGCTTCAGTCTGGCCTTGTGTAATGCTCACTGCCCGTGCCGCCTCCAGTCATAAAACTTTCTTCATCTTACCTATAATTTAAACTGAATTCATTTAAAATACTCATTTGATCATAACCTAACCTAACCGAACTCAACTTAACCCAACTGAATCTAACCTTCAATAACCTAACGGAAATTAATCTAAACTATTTTAACATTTAGCGTAAGTCAACCACGAGGTGCATATATACCTTTCTTCCTTGACTATGAAATATATAGTCATCGTCCGACCGTGTAAGAATATTGACCTTGCAACTCAATTATTCACGCTCGGCTGCAAGTGAAATACGACCCAGTAATTTCCTATTTCGTCTTGCCTTCCCGACAACTTCCTCTCGTAAACAAAATTCCCACTTTAATAGAATTTTTCCTCAGAAGTCAAAAGTATACGGGTGTGTATCTTAAGAATCCACGAGTCTCTTCATAAATAAATAACTGAGTTTTCTCTTATGTACAAAAATAAAATAATTTACAAGAATAGGATTTATTACAATAGCATATAATTATCACAAAAAAAATATCAAGTTTTGTTTTCTAAATTGACTGAGGATTTGGAGTTAAATTCGTATTATAATGACACGATTATCTGAGGTTTTGCCTAGGGGAACTATGTACTCATAATAATCCTCTGAAAGTGGACCTGAGAGCTACTTAGTTGTGTTTGGGTTAATTACTGAATGAACTTAGGCATATGAGAATAATAAACTCGGAGAAGCGGGGAGGGTTTGTATATATCTTAAAGGCGTTGAGAATTATACCTATGTAAGCCTTTCAATATCTGTTAGTCTAGCTAAGATAACATACATATATTTACCACATCTAACCTCCCAGGGTAGAAATATGTTCCATTATACCTGCCTGACTAAATAATGATACTGGGATAGATAGATAAATATTGAAAGAGGTGATAAACTCCCTCAGTTATTTCTTAGCGTAACGATATTGCCGTCAGAGATATGTGCCCTCCTTACTTTCCTTCCACACACACACATGCTCTCTCTCTCTCTCTCTCTCTCTCTCTCTCTCTCTCTCTCTCTCTCTCTCTCTCTCTCTCTCCCCCCAAGTGGTTCAGGGTATAGTTACTCCCGGATACTCCCCTGTATAGTGACGGTGGTGTTCACTATATTAGATGGTGTATTAACCCAAGTTACAGTATGGTAGGCGGAGATTCATTCACCAGCCAAATTCTCATCCCCTCGTGAGTGGTTCATCATTGACACTTCGAGTAAGTCTTTCTTATTTGTGATTGGTTCATCTGTGGCATGGGTAAGAGACTCTTTTGATTGTGATTGGTTATCTTCGGTGTTACGTGTGTGGTTGGTATTGGTTACTCTGTGATGTAATTGATGTTTGGCATGTATTCCTAGTCCATCTGAACAGCTTACATGGATTCAAGCATCAACAACATCCTGTACCTCCAAGATTCCTATTGATTACAGTTAACAAAAGGCGTACAGTACTAGACTAGTTCCCAACACACATACAATAATAACCAGAAAATTTATATGGGGAATAAACTGCGATTGTATTTATATATTTTAATTTACACTTTCAGTTTATCAGTCAATTAATAAAAAATTTATACCATCTATTGAAGGATATATTACCATATCAACCGAAGCTCAGCATAATGTCAAATGTCGCTCATTAGTTTGTTGACAATTATGGCAAACAGCGGAGCATTATGTGATACTATCGTCATGTAGGAGATTCCCATACGTACTCTACCTATATACCCAGGGGCGTAGCATCGTGTCTTACCAAGGGAGGAACGAGAGGGTAATAAATCTTTAACTGGACGGGACAACGAAACATCTGCATCACAAGCTAACCCATATAATGAAACAATAACTTACCGATAATACGAGAACAAATATTAAAAATGGATGGTAAGGAAATACATTGTCCTCACCTTTCACTCTCTTCCTTCTTGTCATTTATTATCCTTTTTATAGCTGGTCCTATATAGCTTATTGGACTACACAGACACATACACAAAAGCTACACTACGATACTTACACTCCATTCACTACTATTCATCTTCATTGTCCCGGCATTTCTACATATAGATTCTTTGGCTTTGGAAACGGGCGGTAGGCTGTAAGCTTGTTTGCTGTAGCTAAGAGGCTTTAATCTGTAGGCTATAAGAAGTGGTCTATAGGCTTACCAGGGTAAAGAGGATCATAATCTCATCGCCTCTGCCTTGCCACTCTCCCTAAGTCCGTAAAATTCGACCAGGCAACATTTACAACTTACTGCCTTGAGATTACTTCCAGAAGACAGCACTTGTTTAGGACTCTATCGGGCGTCCATCCCAGCTGACGGCAAGAGGTGGCGACTTACCTTACGTGAGAATATAGTGTTGAAGGGATAGATTATGAACTGTTGTTAATTATGGTTGAGATAAGTGTTAAGATCCGAAAACTATCACCTGAAGATTGGACACCCACGGTTTATTTTACCTGAAGATTGGACACCTCAGTTTATTTCACTTGAAGATTAGACACGCTAACTTTACCAAGGAGATTAGTATAGGATGGATTATGTTAAGTTAGTTTAGTTTAGGTTAGGTTAGGTTAGGTTAGGTTAGGTTAGCAATAAATTGATTAATCTTAAAGTGATATTACCTGGGGTGTCTAATGCTCAGGTACTCCCCGAAAAAGAGAATTAAAATATTTTGTTTTTAGCGAGAGTAGACTCCCAGTTTTATAGTGTGGGGTAAAGGGCAGAACACCCGAAGCATCTAGGCAGTTTCATGTTTATTTTAGCGCTTTTGGTCGCATTTAAATAGCTCAGTTGCCTGACTTTTCTGACCTAAATGATATTGACTTTAACTCGTTAGGGGAATTTTGTCGTGTTTTTTTCTTAAGTGATATTTCATGAAGATAGTGAACAGTCTTTTGTCTGCTTTTGTGTTGATACATACATGAGTGATACATGAGCGATACATACGTGAGGTATACATAGTTGGGTATACATAACAAGTATAATACCTGTATTATTTTTCTATATACTTCATTTCTATATGTAGACGGAGAGATTACATGGGGAGGGGGGTTGAAATGATATATGGACGGGGGGGAGGGGAGGGGATGAAGTGATACATGGATGGGGGGGAGGGGAGGGAGAGAAATGTGGGGAGGGGAGAGAGAGAAAGGGGATGTGATGAAAGGGAAGAGGGGGTAGGGGGTGAAAGGAAAGGGATGGGGGAAGGAAGTGGTGAGAAGAGGAAAGGGATGAAGGAAGGATGAGGGGAATGAAAAAAGGATGAAGGGAAGATGAGGGAATGAAGGAAGGAGGTGAGAGAGGGAGAGGGACAATAATTAGTGCCATTATTCACAACACCGTTTATGAAGTTTCAAGAGGCGGGAGCGTGGTGGTCTCTCTCTCTCTCTCTCTCTCTCTCTCTCTCTCTCTCTCTCTCTCTCTCTCTCTCTCTCTCTCCTCATTATTCACAATACAGACCTCTTCACCATCTAGGGGTACATGACACATACCAGGTATATGTGTCACCCTCTAGGGGTACATGACACTACCAGGTATATGTGTCACCCTCTAGGGATACCTGATGTGTCAGCTCTGGTGGAGGAACTTTTGTTTGTCTTCAAAATTGTCTGCCTGTCTGAAGGAGTGTGCGTGTGTGTGTGTGTGTGTGTGTGTGTGTGTGTGTGTGTGTGTGTGTGTGTACCATTATCCGGGTTTGCATGTGAGGAAAAATGCTTCATCATCTTTTCATTGTTGATTATAGAGGCGGAAATTACAATCATTTCCTCTCACGGTCGACATTGTCAGGAGGGAACGTCTGACATCCACTACCACACTGCTGACGTCTACCACTGTCAGCAGCAACTATAGTCTCTTGACTCTTGCCCACAACTATAACTTAAACAACGTAAATTAACCACAGCTACGTAGTTTAATATGACCCCTAACCTTAGACGTAGATACGAAAATTCAACTAACTTCACAATAGGTACGTGGTCTGTTATGTTAAATTAGCTACACAAAATATATTAACTTGATAAGATGATTAATTTAGTAAAAAATAAGTCGTTAGGGTGATTTCATGATATGGCTATATGGCAGCGAGACATGGGTCACATACAGGAGGCACCTCAAGTCACTTGAAAACTTTCACCACCGTATTCTACGTTCCATCCTCCGAGTTCGCTGGGAAGACAAGAGAACAAATGCCAGTATTCTCGCTGACGCCAACTGTAGGAGCATCGAGGCTACCATTATCCATGAACAACTACGTTGGACTGACCATGTTGCCCGCGTGGACGACAGTAGACTGCCAAAGCAGCTACTTTACAGTCACCTAACGAATAGTAAACGTAACGCCGGCGGGCAACTGAAAAGGTATAAGGATAGTCTTAAGACAAACCTGGAAAAGTGCCAAATCGACCCCCTCACCTGGGAGACGATTACTCCACACCGTAACGCTTGGAGGAGCACCACACGAGAAGGTGTCAATACTTTCGAGTTAACCCATGTGCATACCGAGGCAGACAAGTACCAACTCCGGAAAGACGCTGCCGCCGCCCCTCCCGCACTAGATGTAGCCCTCCACACCTGCAACATCAGTAAACGACACTGCCGGTCTTCTAGTCACATCAGAACTTACTAAAGAAGCTGAGATCCTTAATAACTCATATCATAGTCTCATAGCTGGATGATCGTCATACTCGATTCCGAATGACAGCAAAGTAGCAGAGAGAGAGAGAGACGGTAAAGGTAGGGCGGAGGCACAATGGGTACAGCTGGAGGAAATGTCGATACTCATATGGAAAGGGAAGAGAGAGAGAGAGAGAGAGAGAGAGAGAGAGAGAAGACAATGTAAGAAAGAAAGATAGAAAAAAGAAGGGGAATGGGAGAGGTAAAGAGAGAATCAAAGAATAAATAAAATAGAGATAGTTTTACCCCATTGGACATCACAAGTTAGTCTCTCTCTCTCTCTCTCTCTCTCTCTCTCTCTCTCTCTCTCTCTCTCTCTCTCTCTCTCTCTCTCTCACCTGACCCACTTCCTATCACACATTTTCTCCTCTCGCCTCCTGCCCTTCCTCCAGCACCTCTTTTAGAATATCTCACAAAACTGACTAATTAAAAGTGTGGGAGGAACCAACCAGAAATTCGCTTATCTTGACTAACACTTGATAAAAAATTGAATGAGCGCCTTCGAAAAGTATATCAGATTAATGTTATTTTAATTACACTACGCCACAACGATAAAGGTTTTAGTCTATACCCCCCCCCCTTTTGTCTCCTGATATGGTGGCTAAGTGGATACACCTCTCGTTTCCCGTCCAAAGTGATGTTGGTTCGAGTTCTGAGTGTGCTACCCCACCCCCACCCCTCGAGTTCGGATACCAATGTTCCGCGGTTCATTCCTGCTAAGAAAATTCATACTCTAGTAATGATCTTTACGTTAGGGCGGACTTATCAAAATGTAACACCTACATGGCGTCAAAAAAACCCACATTATATTCGACAATTTTAATGATTCTTTGGTCCAATACGTAATAAACATTCTCTTCTCTACAAATTCCTCTTGAGAACATACGGTAGTTTAAAAATAAAAAGCTGTCAACAGTATTAGCCAATCAGGAAGCTTAAATCAAACTAACAGTACAGCAATTAACTGTTAAGTCAAATCGTAACTACTTCATATCACATTAGTCAGTTATTAATGTCGAAATTACACGCCAATAACAGTGCTCCATTTAGTATTGTGGCGCTGGTGTTGTGGTGCGTCAGGTTTGTCCTCAATAATGGATTAGCCAGAGCGCTGAGATTGGGAGAAGCGACAACAGTAGGCAGGTACATACACAATCATGGCCTTGTGTGAATCCTCAGTTTAAGATTGGAATTGGATTAGTCTGAGGTATGCTGAGGTCTTTACTATGATGTTTGGTACTTGGGAATCTAGCTGTTGAGTAGGATTCGGAGCACAGGAATATGTTATGATTCGCCAGTCTTGAAGGGTTGATTGGGTGAAGTCTCTAGTATTGCCTGGGGTCCACATTTTGGGTACACAGACAGTGGTAGTTACGCCGTTTGCCGCTGTCTACCCAGCAGTAATTGAGAACCTGGATGCTAATCGATTTGTGAATTGTGTTCCGGGGTAATGATTATCCAGTGCAGTCCGGTTTTCTCGGACTATTCCTTGACAATGGGTCATGCAGCTCGTTAACTCAGGATGTGGTTATTGTGTTGGCGACAGCTTCTACACCCTAAACAAACTCACGCCTAGGTGGCCCTTGGATTGACCACCTCGAACACAATAGTGGAGCGAATAAGGGAATAATCGTGCACTTAGTGATAGAAGCTTGAAACTGGATGCTAACTTTTCTTTTGTGGAGCCCATAACTCCCAGCCCTTTGTTGGCTATGACTGAAAGTACAAGTTTTCAGCAACCTTGTGCAAATTAAAACACCTTAACCACATATATACTTTGGAAAACATTATAATCATTGAAGATAGTAAATCACAATTACATGAGGATACTTTGTTATTACATTGAAAACTGCCAACAATTATTTTAAGTAAAGTTGGAGATGATTACGGAAGTGAGGGGCAGGACTGATAAATACTTCACAATAATTTACTTAATAAGAAAGGGAGTGAATGATTATTTTCTTACATATGGCTAAATTTCAACTCAACTCAAACATTATCTTCTAATGTTTTTGAACAGAGTTGACCTTCACCACAGCCGGGGTGTTGAGGGTGTGCGGCCGAACATAACTTTAAATATAGAAAAAATATATATCTATAAAATGTTAGCTTCCCAAGGTTTATTTTTTATTATGTCACTGGCGAGTTAGGATTTTCATTGTACAGTAGTTGGTAATGTTTAAGGGAGAGGGGGAGGGTATATAAGCTAGGGTACACCAATGTTTACTCACAAGTTTGAGGTCAAATAAATGTCCTAAATTCTATTCTGTGATAATCTTTTTTTTTTTTTTTTTTTTTTGTGGGTGCGTTACTAGAATAAAGGGTTCAGGGCCCCGACACGTCTGGACTACACAGGGCCGTCGCAAGCCTATCCGGCACTGGCCTCCTGATTCACTTTATCTTCAACTACAACCATGACGACGCTGATACCTTTCACTAGTGACCATTTTCTATACATTGACGCCCGTACGATTGGACAACAGATAGGCGTTGAAAGGGCATTGGCATTATCTATGTCCCATTCTTTTATTGTGTCTAGTGTCGCCTCTCTCTTCTCTGGCCGCGGCAAAAAGACTGCCTAAGACCACGTGGACTGTTTGCCTCAATCTGTCATGTAGTCTAGGAACATTTGTGTTATCATCTGGAGACGTCGCCCCCAGATACAATAGAAACTCTGGTGTTTTTACGTGACAGAAGCAGCCAGGCAAGTGTCATCAGTCAACGAAACAAGGAAGCAACTGTTCTCTACTTCTGTGACACATCCTACCGCCCCAAGATTTATTTTAGAACAATACTAAACGCGCACACATCCAAAGAGAACAGAATAGGGCAGCACCTTTGTAACAACCAACCAATGGTTCTGTGACCTTTAACTTGGGGCTGGAAGAGAATTAAAGATGGATGAAAGCCAGTGTGGTTGACTCCCCCTCTGGTACGAATAAGTAATGATATAAACTGATAAAATGCCGAAGTAAAGAGGCAGGTAGAGAACGGTGCAGGTGTACATGAGGTTATCTAAAACTCACATTCTCTCTGTTCAAGTGGGAGAAATCTGTGTCAGTGATTAATGTCAACAGTAAAATGTGTACGTTTTCATCCCGCAGCGTTTTAAACATAAAAAAAAAACAGTTCTTAATTTTGAAAACAAATTCATGGGTTTTTTTTTTTAACTTAGCGTGAAATTTTACAATCGGTGGGAAATATTTGATTTTTTGCATCACTATAAGTTCGAGTTTTCATTTTGCTTTTACACGGATGATTCACCAGACAAAACACCTTTTACGTGACCTTGGGTGTGGCAACAAATCATTTTTCTGTTTTCTGATGTTGTCGTATTGAAAATTAATATTTAACATAATCTTTAACAATAATTATATACGAAATGAAAACCAATAATACAACTTCTCATGAACCAGTATAGACGTAAAGGTACAAATAAATTAACACAAACAATATGATGGCAGTAAACTGTGTCCACTAATACAACAAAAACGTAAAGTATCATAGAAAAATAGCCTTTATCTATAGCCTCTGCTCATCTAAATATTGAAAATTACACGAAACACCATCGAGGCCCTCATCTATAAACACACTTAAACGACTCAACTGACTAAACTGACTCACCTGATTCACCTTTACTTACCTGACTCACCTTTACTCACCTGACTCACCTTTACTCGCATGACTCACCTTTACTCGCATGACTCACCTGAATAACTTACCTCATTATTTCACCTGACTCATTACTCTTAAATTCATTATAACTCACTAATCAGTGTTACAATGGTAGATATTCTTTATTCGTGTGCGTGCGTGCATGCGTGAGTGTGCGTGCGTGCATGCGTGAGTGTGCGTGCGGATATAATATTGGTTATAACGAAGATGAAACTTTGTCAATCTATTTCAGCAATGTTGCAGATTGCTGTCTCGTTTTGTTGTGCGTGTGTGTGTGTGTTTCCTATCATGTGCGTGCATTTTTCAGTGATGTTTGTGTGTGTGTATGTGTGTGCGTGCGTGTCTCTCTCTCTCTCTCTCTCTCTCTCTCTCTCTCTCTCTCTCTCTCTCTCTCTCTCTCTCTCATTCCTTTAGTAACAACATCATTAACCTTCACATTTTTCTACTAATGATCCAAGAGTAATTATTGTGTTATGTGAAGGTAATTACCCTCATTAACCCGACCCCTCAGTCAAAACTTCCTTCTCCCCATCTCATAAATTCCTACGTGTATTAATAATGAATTAATTACGTTAATGTAACATCTTTCACCACATAATTTCTCTCGTAGTAATGTTAAATTCGTTTTGGTGTTAATATTTCATTCACTCTCTTAAAAATACCAATATTGGAATAGCACTTTGATGCCTATTGGAGATGCGGAAGTGCAAATGCATTCAGCGGGAACATTTTGCCTCGAGTGGTGGCTTAACAATGAGTGACGTTCCCTGCCGTCACTCGGGTGTGGGTGATGTGCCCTGCCGTCACATGGGCGTGGGTGATGTGCCCTGCCGTCACTCGGGTGTGGGTGATGTGCCCTGCCGTCACATGGGCGTGGGTGATGTGCCCTGCCGTCACTCGGGTGTGGGTGATGTGCCCTGCCGTCACATGGGCGTGGGTGATGTGCCCTGCCGTCACATGGGCGTGGGTGATGTGCCCTGCCGTCACTCGGGTGTGGGTGACGTTCCCTGCCGTCACTCGCGTGTGGGTGATGTGCCCTGCCGTCACTCGGGCGTGGGTGATGTGCCCTGCCGTCACTCGGGCGTGGGTGATGTGCCCTGCCGTCACTCGGGTGTGGGTGATGTGCCCTGCCGTCACTCGGGTGTGGGTGATGTGCCCTGCCGTCACATGGGCGTGGGTGATGTGCCCTGCCGTCACATGGGCGTGGGTGATGTGCCCTGCCGTCACTCGGGTGTGGGTGACGTTCCCTGCCGTCACTCGGGTGTGGGTGATGTGCCCTGCCGTCACTCGGGCGTGGGTGATGTGCCCTGCCGTCACTCGGGCGTGGGTGATGTGCCCTGCCGTCACTCGGGCGTGGGTGAAAGGAATATTTTTACTAAGCATGTGAGATGTAGTATACAGTATTTAATCCACGCTTAAGGTGTCGTAATTCTGGTTCTTTTTCTTATCTTGAGGTTAGGTTAGGCTTGGTTAGGTTAGGTTAGGTTAGGCTTGGTTTGGTTAGGTTAGGTTAGGCTTGGTTTCGTTAGGTTAGGCTTGGTTTGGTTAGCTTAAGTTAGGTAACGTAAATTTAACTCTGACTACATAGTTTAACTTAACTTGCATATTTTAATCGAATCTAAAATAGCCTAAACTATCTTATTTTGAAGTAATAAAACTAACCTAACCTAACTTAACCTAACCTAACCTAACCTAACCAAACCAAACCTAACCTAACCTAACCTAACCTAACCTAACCAAGCCTAACATAACCTAACCTAACCTAACCAAACCAAGCCTAACCTAACCTAACCTAACCTAACCTAACCAAACCAAGCCTAACCTAACCTAACTTAACCAAGTCTAACCTAAGGTAATTTTACGAAACTTACACTAACTTTATCTAATCAAAGTTAATCTACCTTAATCTAGACTGATTTAACCTAAACTGACCTAACCTCACCAAACTTACAGTGCAATAAATTAACCTCACCTAACTATACATAAACTAAACTAAGCTAACATCACTCTAAGATCATTCACCCATAACCTCTAGTCACAAAACTCATTTAACCTTTAACTACTAGTAATAAAACCTCAAGATAACTCGTTAATGGTACAAAAAAACTTAAAAAATAAAAACCACTCGTAAATTTACTTCAAGGAATTTCAATTTTCGAGTTACAGAAATTTTGCCGTCAATTTTTTTTTTCATTTTACGGCAAATTTTCCGGATTCGGTGGTAAAATTTACGCTCTTAGGCGGATATGGGTCCTTGAATTCATTATGTTCTTCGATATTGGGATAGTGAAGTGAATAAGAGTGTGTGGAGTGGTGGTGGAGTGGGGGAGTGTTGGAGTAATGGAGACCACCTGAGTCTTGAAATGAAGAGAAAAGAACAATAAATTATGGAAGTAAAAGTGGAAGGAGATGAGAGAGAGAGAGAGAGAGAGAGATAGAAGGAGATAGAAAAAGAATAAACGAAAAAAATAGAGAAAAAATTAAGGAAATAGAAATATATATGAACACGTCAGAGACAAAATAAATCACTGAGAAATATGTCTCTAATCTCTATATCTCACTCAATTGGATCTCTCAAGCTGGGAGGTATCTCAGAAATGTGTCTGATCATGAGGAACGAGTCAGGAGGTACAGTTGTGGACAAAATTCCCTGAACACTTGGTACTATTTGGGGTCTATTAGTACTGGGGTCTATTAGTACTGGGGTCTATTAGTACTGGGGTCTATTAGGACTGGGGTCTATTAGTACTGGGGTCTATTAGTACTGGGGTCTATTAGTACTGGGGTCTATTAGCACTGGGGTCTATTGGTACTGGGGTCTATTACAACTGGGGTCTGTTAGTACTGGGGCCTATTATGACTGGGGTCTATTAGTACTGGGGTCTGTTAGTACTGGGGTCTATTAGCACTGGGGTCTATTAGTACTGGGGTCTATTATGACTGGGGTCTATTATGACTGGGGTCTATTAGTACTGGGGTCTATTAGTACTGGGGTCTATTAGTACTGAGGTCTATTAGTACTGGGGTCTATTATGACTGGGGTCTATTATGACTGGGGTCTGTTAGTACTGGGGTCTATTAGTGCTGGGGTCTATTAGCACTGGGGTCTATTAGTACTGGGGTCTATTATGACTGAGGTCTATTAGTACTGGGGTCTATTATGACTGAGGTCTGTTAGTACTGGGGTCTATTATGACTGGGGTCTGTTAGTACTGGGGTCTATTAGTACTGGGGTCTATTAGGACTGGGGCCTATAAGGACTGGGGCCTATAAGGACTGGGGTCTATTAGTACTGGGGTCTATTAGGACTGGGGTCTATTAGGACTGGGGCCTATTAGGACTGGGGCCTATAAGGACTGGGGTCTATAAGGACTGGGGCCTATAAGGACTGGAGTCTATAAGGACTGGGGCCTATAAGGACTGGGGTCTATAAAGACTGGGGCCTATAAGGACTGGGGTCTATAAGGACTGGGGTCTATAAGGACTGGGGCCTATAAGGACTGGGGCCTATAAGGACTGGGGTCTATAAGGACTGGGGTCTATAAGGACTGGGGCCTATAAGGACTGGGGCCTATAAGGACTGGGGCCTATAAGGACTGGGGTCTATAAGGACTGGGGCCTATAAGGACTGGGGCCTATAAAGACTGGGGTCTATAAGGACTGGGGTCTATAAGGACTGGGGTCTATAAGGACTGGGGCCTATAAGGACTGGGGTCTATAAGGACTGGGGCCTATAAGGACTGGGGTCTATAAGGACTGGGGCCTATAAGGACTGGGGCCTATAAGGACTGGGGTCTATAAAGACTGGGGTCTATAAGGACTGGGGTCTATAAGGACTGGGGCCTATAAGGACTGGGGCCTATAAGGACTGGGGTCTATAAGGACTGGGGTCTATAAGGACTGGGGCCTATAAGGACTGGGGCCTATAAGGACTGGGGCCTATAAGGACTGGGGTCTATAAGGACTGGGGCCTATAAGGACTGGGGTCTATAAGGACTGGGGCCTATAAGGACTGGGGCCTATAAGGACTGGGGCCTATAAGGACTGGGGCCTATATGGAAGCAGATAAGATAGAAAATAATTGAAGAAAAAAAACATTGGTAAAGGAAGATGCAAATGACATTAAGTAAAATAAAAGAACGAGATGAATCAGAATGTGGTAAGAGAGGGAGAGGAGGAAGTATGCTAATGAGTGGGGTGAGAGGGAAAGGGGTAGGAGCTGAGTAAAAAGAGAGGGGGAAGTGTGTAATGAAATAAGTGAGTGTGGGGAATGAGAGGGCTTTTTTTTTTTTAGTTAAGAAGATGAAAGAGAGGGAAGAGGGCTATGATGTGTGTTATTCTCTCTCTCTCTCTCTCTCTCTCTCTCTCTCGAATATAATTCTAAATATACTAAAATAAAATCATTAAAAATTCTTAAGACTTAACGAATGATATTTTCTTTTAATACAATTTTTAACGATTATAAAATTCTCTTAGATATTATATTTTTCTCGTATATAAAATTCTCACAAAATAATCCTACAAATAATTCCCTGTGCTTTTCCTTCCCCTGTATGCTAATGAGACGTTTTGTACAGTACGGCTTTAGAACTACATAACTATCTATGTATTGCTGGATAATTTAACACTCTAGGTTTTAAGATTAGGTTAGGTTGGGTTAGGTTAGGTTAGGTGGGGTTGGGTTGGGTTAGGTTAGGTTAGGTTGGGTTGGGTTAGGTTAGGTTAGGTTAGGTGGGGTTAGGTTAGGTTATTCGCCCATTGGAGTGGTTCTTCCATCCTCCTAGTGTCAGCACCCTTGGTGGGGGTCAGACAATGTACGGGATGTTGTCAGGCAGATGTATAAGTGAATGGTCGTATAGGCCCCAGTCCTAATGGGCCCCAAATATAATAGACCCCAAGCTAATCCAGTCTAATTATCAGAATTAGAGGTCAGTCCTATTAGACCCCAGACCAATTAAACGCAACCTAACCTAACCTAACCATACCATCAGGATTTAGACCTAGTCCAATTTGACCTTACGTTAACCTGACCTGACTTGACCTGATCTGCAGTCAATAGACCCCAGTGAGTTAGTTAATATTTTTCCCGCCATCGTACTCAAGGAATTAACCCTTTGAGTATGATGATTTGACCCTTTGAGTACGATGACATGACCCCTTGAGTACGATGACATGACCCTTTGAGTACGATGACATGACCTTTGAGTACGATGACATGACCTTTGAGTACGATGACATGACCCTTGAGTACGATGACATGATCCTTTGAGTACGATAACATGACCCTTGAGTACGATGACATTGTATTATGGTGGGATTATGTCATCGTACTCAAGAAATAAAATCATCGTCTTCAAGGTGTTAAGTCATCTAACTCAAGAGGATAAGTCATTGTACTCAGGGAATTAACCCATTGTACTCAAGGATTTAACCCAGTGTACTCAAGGGAATTAAAGCCACATTATCAAAATACATTCACGTAGTCAGGTAATCATATATGCAAATCCTTAATTAGTAAGCAGTGGGAAGATATATTGATTTCCTCACCTGTCTGTCACTTAACCATGTATTGACAACTAATTTCATATAAACACAATTACTTACAAATATACTTTACTAATTACTATACTTATTGTAATTTTGGCAGATATTGGGGTCATACAGGTGAATCTATATTTACCTGCTAATTAATAGTGATACAGGTGTGTAACTTATGCTTGAGGTAGAGGTTATTGAAGTACTTTGTATATATATGTGTTTGTGGCTAAAAGGTGATGGACAGGTGTTAATTATCTTCAGGTGTTAATTATCTTACCTGTTGATGAGGTGTTTGATTAGATATACTTGAGTTTGTTTAAAGATATATGTAAATAGCATAGAATATACTGAAGGGAGAATGTGTTAGACTCTTTGTTGACAGGAAGTTGGTATACTGAGCTGTGTATGTCGCTTCGTGTTATACTACTGTGTGAATATATTTAACGAAGCTACACTATAATATATGGCATATCAGAGTATAATCTACTGTAATATAACGAATATACACTGTAACCTATGATGCTATTCCAGTATACAAGAATTACAGAAAAAAACACTATTTATTTCCTATACTCACTCATAATTAAATAATGTATCAAAATTAATAGCACCAAAATTAATTAATCTCATTTACAATTAACTTAAAATACAGTGGAATGTAATTAATTAAGACCAGGTGTGTGTTAAAGATACTGTACATTACCTTGATATACATTATTGGAACAGGTAGTAATTATCGGAGTCAATGTTGCGTTATAGTGTTGCTCTCCTTTACACGACCAGAACAATAGATGTTAATTTCCCCCACAGGTGTAAAAACGTGACCCTTACCTGGTCTGGTCTTAATTGCTTTCGCGTTTGCTGTTTTTTTTTCTCAATATCGCCCGTGAATTTGTAATAGTGTTTGTGTTTGTGTGTGTGTGTGTTTGTTTTCTCTGTGTTTGTCCTCTCTCTCTCTCTCTCTGAATGCGTATATATGAATGGAATAAGTGAGAGGAAAATGCGTATACACCTGTGACTATGGATAATTTAAGCGTAAAATGCGTATATATTCATTACCTGTCGCTAATTATTCTTTTCATCAGGTATCAATCGTCACCCTTTGATAATATATTGGCCATTATACCTGTGTACACCAGTCTCGTTAGGAGGCAGTATCGTTTTGCTCACCTGGATAATGATATTTTAAGAAAATTTTAATATTGATCACCCTAAATTATTTAACCTGATGATTAAATACTTTAGTGCTTACCTAATTTAACCTAACCTAACCTAACCTAACCTAACCTAACCTAACCCAACTATCAGAGCAGGTGAATGACGCACAGGTGAATGACGCACAGGTACAGTACAACGAAGACAATTACTCCACTGGGTAGACGTAATGATGAACTGACACAGAGAGACAGACAGACAGACAGACAGAGAGAGACAGACAAAGACTTTATTTTATGTTTTTGGTTGTAATATAATGCATGGAAAATGTTTTAATGTTGAAGATATTGTTGAAGTCTCTCTCTCTCTCTCTCTCTCTCTCTCTCTCTCTCTCTCTCTCTCTCTCTCTCTCTCTCTCTCTCTCTCTCTCTCTCTCATCTTGCGTGAACTATAAATATATTGACATTCCTGTGTAAATATAGTCAGATTCCGCTTAAATATAAGTTAGGTATATATGAATTGGAATGGACGAGTTGTCGGTTCTGGGTTAACACAATAATTACACTCTGCCACGTTCCTAGAGTGATACGGTATATATAGTTTGTTTAAAGTCCTGCTATAATAGTCGAGATAAGTTTATTACTCTGGAAACAGGGCCGCCATTTGCTAGGTAAACATGACAACATAGTGCTGTTATTGTTTTGATGATTCACTAATGGACCACTGGGGTATATCATCATTTATATTAATTAATGGGTAAAATTTTACTATAACTACCATAAATATCTTGATGTTTAGATCCGAGAGAGGCTATATTGGGTAAACTTATAGTTCTGGTCATCCCTGTACATGCAGACTATGTTTTCTTCTGATGGTTTGCGATGTGTTATGAACGATTTAGACCTTCAATTATATCGGAAATCACTAGTTTTGAGTTACTACCTCCTCCCCTCCCCTCCCCCTTACCGATGTGTGTTAAGCTAAAAGTAACTCATCATACCCTAACCTAACCTAACCTAACATATGATCTGTATTTTCTTATGCTATCGAAAAATGTTTTGCAACAGAAATCCTGTACAGATAATGTGTCTTATTGTTTACAGTACTTAATCCCATAGTTAGAATCTTAAGGTTCCCCAGATGACCAAAACCAAAATAATACCAATATTGTTTGGAATGTTTACACTATGAAATTTGTTGTATAAGCAGCTAATATCCATTGAATTAGTTAATGTGCTTAGTCATATTTATATATTAAAAATAGTATTACTGTGTTGCACAATTAATTATCTAATATTTATTTATTTACTGAGCCGATCAGCCGAGAAGGTTGGACAACTTCAGCTGGCTGACTCCCGCTGAGAAGTTCACCCCAACCAGTGACGTCACAACCAGTCACAGCTTTTCACAGTCACATGACTTCAAAGCAACTTTCACCCTTATTTTTGTTTTACACTTTTTGGTCCAATTTATTTTAAAATATCATTACCATAGTGAATTTCAGCCATCTTACGAAAAATTCCGACCTTCAACTCGTTCATTCCGTGTACATATATTGTAAACTCATGTAAATATACTACAAGCCAACACAATTACTGATGATTAGTGTATTTAATCAACTAAAATACACGCTACCAGACTTTCATTGTTGAAGTGTAGTAATGCATTGTAACATCAACATGACCCGGGGTTAACAATTATCTATGAGTATATACAAACCTCGGTAAAAAAAATATTTATATGAGGGAAAATAGCAAGCAAATAGCAGCAGCCGGAAGAGATGTTTATTACCCGAGATATATAATTATGTGGGCGCGTAAACAACCAGACAACCCAGGTCGAATTTCGTTCCTAATAGGGTGGGTGTTCGTTAGAGCGTCCGGGTGCTCGTTAGAGCGTCCGGGTGTTCGTTAGAGCGTCCGGGTGTTCCTTAGAGCGTCAGGGTGTTCCTTAGAGCGTCAGGGTGTTCGCTAGAGCGTCAGGGTGTTCGTTAGAGCGTCAGGGTGTTCGTTAGAGCGTCAGGGCGTTCGTTAGAGCGTCAGGGTGTTCGTTAGAGCGTCAGCGTCGCTAAATTTCCCCAGCCATAGAGGGATATATCTAGTGTCAACAAATATCCCTTAAATTACAACATAAACATGTTTTAATTAATGTATATGAACGGTTTATAATTTTAAAAAAAAGAGGAAATTTATTTAGTTTTCTCTTGCCGGAATTCTACAATGTTACTGTAGAAAATAGTGAGAATTAACATAAAGAGATTGAGTTATATTACCTTAGCCACGTGCTGCCTTCACTTGCTCAAGCTATCTCTCACCTGCCACTCTCACTCCTCCCTCATTCCTATGCTCCTCTCCTCTCCTTCCCAGGGGTGGCATCAGAGTTCCCAGGCAGAGGGGCGGACTTCCTCGATGGTCATATAAGTGAACCTGATATATATACTGAACAGACATTACTGAGGATCTTTCTACTGTGCATCACGATTATAGATTAGAAAATGCAAAGAAGTAAAAGCAACAAAGCAACTCAATTTTATTCATTCACATTTCAATTATTTCATAAACTGTAAAAACTAAAACTACCACACTTTATCATAGCGATGCATCCCTACATATGGTACTCTCTTTAAAAATAAGCATCATAGAGACATGCGAATAAGATATGATCGAAACCTTTAAAGAGCAATTCTACGATTATTTTTTTTTACTTAGAATCATTTTACAACAGTATCTAGATCAAGTCTGCTGGCACGAGTTTAATGGCTGCCAATCGTCATCATCCATAACAGAACGCATGATGTTCTTGATGAAACACATAGAGCTGAAATTTCTTTGGCATTCAGCTGATGACGTTGGCAACACACAGTGGCTGTCGGACACTCCTGGGTGACTTTCCTCTGATGACGGCATGCTGAAGAATTATGATTAACACACAATACTCTTCCCCGACAATGGACGAGTTGACGGTCGGAATTTTTTCGTAAGATGGCAGGTCAATAGGTAAAGAAACGCTTAAATTCACTATGGTAATGATAAATTGGGCCAAAATGTGTCAAAAATTAGGGTTAAAGTCGCTAAAAAGTCACGGGACTGTGAAAAGCTCTGTGACTGGTTGTGACGTCACTGGTTGGGGGTGAACCTCTCAGCGGGAGTCAGCCAGCTGTAGTTGTCCAGCCTACTCGGCTGATCGGCTCAGTAAATAAACATTATTAGATAATTAAATGTGCTTTATTGTGTAGCACAGTAATACTATTTTGAATAATTATATAAATATTACTAAGCACGGTAACTAAGTCAATGGATATTAGCTGCTCCTTCTACAAATTTCATAGTGTAAACATTCCAAACAATATTGGTATTATTTTGGTTGGGTCATCTGGGGAACCTTAAGATTCTAATCATGGGATCAAGTACTGTAAACAACAAGACACAGTATCTCTACTGGATTTATGTAGCATTTTTTTTTCGATCGCATAAGAAAATACAGATCATATGTTAGGTTAGGTTATGTTAGGTTAGGTTAGGTTAGGTTAGGGTATGATTAGTTACTAGGTTAGCTTAACATACATCGGTAAGGTGGAGGGGATGAGGTAGTAACTCGAAACTAGTGATTACCGGTGGAATTGAAGGTCTAAATCGTTCATAACACATCGCAAACCATCAGAAGAAAACATAGTCTGCATGTACAGGGATGACCAGAACTATAAATTTACCCAATATAGCCTCTCTCGGATCTAAACATCAAGATATTTATGGTAGTTATAGTCAAATTTTACCCATTAATTAATATAAATGATGATATACCCCAGTGGTCCATTAGTGAATCATCAAAACAATAACAGCACTATGTTGTCATGTTTACCTAGCAAATGGCAGCCCTGTTTCTAGAGTAATAAACTTATCTCGACTATTATAGCAGGACTTTAAACTAATTATATATACCGTATCACTCTAGGAACGTGGCAGAGTGTATTTATTGTGTTAACCCAGAACCGACAACTCGTCCATTGTGTTCAATTTCCCTGACGAGGGGGTTGTAGCCCTCCTGAACCCCCTGGCGCCATCCCTTCCCTCACTCCTATGCTCATCCTCACTCCATCTCACTCTTGATATTCTTCTCATTATGAAGGAGTTTTTAATGTTAAACAAAGCCTTAACCCACACCCACCCTCCCTTCCCGTCTTACACTACAGTATAAACAAAGATGGCGCTGACCTTTCAACTCAAGAGACACATTGACGAAATAAATATTAAGTCTAAGGATTTTACCTCTCAAGTTTAATTACCATCAACTAGGAAAAATAAATGAAAAATTATTATTTAATTCATTTCACTGGTGGTTGGGGGAAACAGTGAATATACAAAATAGTGATAATGATAATAATAACAAATGAATTTGACAAGAAGGAAATGATAATATTAATAATAATAGTAATAATAATAATAATAATAATAATAATAACATCCCTTACAGCAGAGGTTGCAGGGATAAGTCAGGATTTTGTCACCAGAGGCCTCAAATAACACGGCCACACACACACCCAGTTTATGACAGATGATTTAATAATTCTATGTTCGGATATCAACGACATGACGAAAACTAATGACATTTCCCTGTGAGTGTCAGCTTTCTGTCTGGTGCTTAGCTATACACACACTAATTAATTGCTAAGTGTGTGTGTGTGTGTGTGTGTGTGTGTGTGTGTCAGCTGCTGTTAAATTTTCTGACCGACACTTGATAGAGATGTCTGGTGTTAGCTGATGGACTGTTGACTTCGCTGATATTGAAGTTATTTCTTATCAGACCCCAACATCCAGCTCAGGTTGTGAGAGAAAGGTGATCAGAGCGTCAGTGAGTACGTTTGATGTGGTGTACGATGGCTGGGTCATATTTGCTCTCAGGTCAGGTAATATCGTCCACTCCTCCTGTGTAATACTACCCGTGTTATTGGCTTATATGTTCTAACGAGTATATGAATAATGAAACTCTTTGTCTAGTTTACTATGTGTGTGTACCCTGGGTCGGTGGGCGCTCAACTGCCTACACTACACACTATGGCTCCCTTCACACAAGTGTGTTTTCACGTCGCATGGAAACCTACTTGGTTTAGAAATACATAGAGTTCAATAGGAACCTTCACAACAGTGAGCGGGAAAAGTTTACGCTGCGAGTGCCGTCACAGCACGCCTTTACTGCCAACCCGCGGCGTGAAAAAACACGCCAGGGGATTTATTTATTTTTGTTTTCATACAGGCATTAGTCCACCCGGGCACAGGTCATTTTATAATGACCACATCAAGGCCTGGGGGGGGGGCGGCGGGGGGGGCGAAAGTATAATAATAATAATAATAATAATAATAATTATAATAATAATAATGATGATAATAATAATAATAATAATAATAGTAATAGTAATAATAAAGAGCCATAAATAAATACAAAATTTTAAAATATCCAGAGTGAGAAACGATATATACAGTATATGTTGTGCTGTCAAAGTAAGAGAAACAATTGAAACTGTAAATGTGGCAGAAAATCAGATCAGCAACCTGGGACTTGGTCACAATGCTAGAAATATTCATGTGGCTACGGCTCCCTCCACACGAGCATGTTTTCACTCGCCTCAATTGTGGTTCATCTCTGAGGCACAACAGTCCAGGTCGTGTGAACGGCTGACAAAGTTACACCCGCCCGACCACGTGTGTTTTCACGCTGGTGTGGAGGGAGCCTGTGGTGTTATAGGTGACCGGGGTACAGTACTGACCCGGGCTACAGTACTGACCCGGGCTACAATACTGACCCGGGCTACAGTACTGACCCGGGATACACGTGCGTACATTTGTCGATCTTTAAATCTAGTTTGCTTATAATTAATCAGTTATCAAAATTTTTAAATTAAAAGGATATTTAGATACATTTCTTCATGTTATAATGAATTACTACGTTTTAAGAATTATGTTCTTAAAGCTCATTGTGTAGTGTAAGTTAATATAGTACAACAATAGTCATCAAGAATTAAATATTGAAAGATATTTAGATATATTTATTATCCATACTGATATATATCTGATATATAAATAATATAGCCTTATATAAACAGGACTCTGTGCAGGATGTGACCCCGTCCACACACACGGGCGAGCCATCACAGGAGGGTGGTGGTGGCTGTCACTGATGCGCCTTTCGTGGTCCACAGTATTGTTCATATATTTCCCGATAACATGTTGGTAAAGCTCCAATATATGTTGACGCTTTGTGCCATTATGATACACGGTGATGTGTGTTGGTACTTACCGCCGTGACGACACTCGCTCATGACAGACAAAATATTTCCATTGTACCTTGACAAAAAAATGGGTGGGATATTTTAAGCATTTTTTTTTTTCATACGTTCGTTTACCGTTATTTGTATATAAAGAAAAGAATATATAGAGTTAAGCGGCGGAGGGCAGCGACAGTAGCCACCAGGACACAGACAGTACCCGACAGTAAGTGACAGTACTATCGCCAGTGCCCAGTATAGGGTAGAAACTAACTTACCGTCACAACATCTCTCCTGAGACAAGGGACAAGATATAACATCATGATAAACATGTTAGAGCGGGTAGTGGCGCCCCGTCGGGGTCTATAATGAAATATATTCAATATAAAATTTCCTCATACAGTAAAACATTATCAGTCAGTCAGTAAACATATGAACGTTTGGGATGACTGAACCTTTAAGTGGGTCACACAGGCCTTTTGGCTCGTTAAGGGCAGTGTGGATATAGTACACTGTAGATTAAGCCTTTTGTATACAAGAGGACTGTTGCTGGCACTTCACTTGCCCAACTGCAAAGTTAGGTATCCATTCATAGTTGGGTGAACCAGGGAACCTAAGAACAGGATACGAGTAATGTATCCACTCGACCACCGCGCCTCTTTTCCTTGAGTAACGCGGCCAACAAATGAAGTTAGTTTCCATTTGCCGGGGAACCCCAGACCCTGGCGACAATGTTCCCTTCAGAGTATGATAGTTTTCTCACACATCATCCCGACTCACGACCATCCCGACTCACGACCATCCCGACTAACGACCATCCCGACTCACGACCATCCCGACTCACGACCGTCCCGACTCACGACCGTCCCGACTCACGACCGTCCCGACTCACGACCGTCCCGACTCACGACCATCCCGACTCACGACCATCCCGACTCACGAACAACCCGGACTCACGACCATCCCGACTCACGACCATCCCGACTCACGACCATCCCGACTCACGACCATCCCGACTCACGACCATCCCGACTCACGACCATCCCGACTAACGACCATCCCGGCTCACGACCATCCCGACTCACGACCATCCCGACTCACGACCATCATGACTCACGACCATCCCGACTCACGACCATCCCGACTCACGACCATCCCGACTCACGACCATCCCGACTCACGACCATCCCGACTCAGTGACCATCCCGACTCACGACCATCCCGACTCACGACCATCCCGACTCACGACCATCCCGACTCACGACCATCCCGACTCACGACCATCCCAGCAAAACGTGAGAGATAATCCTGCCTTATCTAGTGACGTCACACCCCCGTGGTTGACCCATGTGCATCTTAGTGTTGTTGTTGTTGTTGTTGTTTACTTTGTGATGGTCAAGAGAAAGTGCACATAAGAGTGTTTCCTGACGATGGCTGCCTTCATGGTGCTGTAGGGGAGGTGGTGGCCGGCAGTGTAATATACGCTTAGAAATTATCACCCACGAGTAGTTAAGACGCTAATATAACCCACCTGTAATTACATGGCATCTCTGTAACACCTGTATTATGATAACACCTTCAAGTAACATTCAAAACATTACCGAGACAAAATCTAGAGAAACATGATACATTTATTTCATGTGTTATTATTTCCACCACACAAACAACATGATGGTCATTGAACTAAACAAATATCATCATGGAAATAACCTGCTTTTGACCAGTAATGTACCAACCAATGTTATTTATATTATGATTAGTGGTAGGTGATGTTACTGCTGGTCGGTCCTTCTCTCTGGTGACCAAAACAATTGAGTTTATGTCATCAGTTGTTGGCCGTATGGTGGTGCAGCTGTGGTGACATAGGCCAATTGCAAGATCAGCCGTGGTGTGTACCATGCTGTAGTACTCCCATGGTTGTTTTGCAAGAAGAGTGTTGGACAAAAAGAAATATGTATGATTCGTTATTGGAACGTGGGGAAATTTCGTGGTACTCGCACCCCGCCCGATGATCATTACGATGGAACTATTTTTGAAACCAAAAGAAAGAAAATTGATTTGGATGGACATAAAATGTATAAATCTGCAAAGGAATAATATTTGTTATATGATATACTCCATACAGAACAGCACATGCAGAATTGTATTGTTCTTTTTAAAAGCGGTCAGTGTTTGTGTACGAAAAATGCCGCCAGCCTCTACTCGCCGTTTATATCCTCCAAATTCGCCTAACCATCATAAAAGGTCAGCCTTTAAGACAACTAATACAACTAATTTATGTGTAGAAATGTATTGAAATCAAATTAAACTAAAAAAAAGTCGTAAATGGTCTATTTGAAGAGTGGTGAGAACAGCTTCCTCTGGGACGGTGAATGACATCCTTTATCAGAATTAATATCGACCCAATTTTCGTAATGAGCGCAATTAATAACAGTCCAGCACTACCAAAATAATTATTCCCTTAGTATAATTACTTAATAGCCTTCATTTCATATTTTAATAAATCCACGAGGTACTGGTGTATTTACTAACCTTGAATTCGGGCTTAGACACCTCAGTTGTTAATGCTCAGTAATATCTAGTGCATGTGGCTCATATATGTAGTTAAATCATATAAACATAATATTAAAAGATACATTAAAATGCGAATAAAACCTTCATGATCCCTCAAGAAGTTGCCAGATACCACCAGAAAATGCCCTTGTTGTTTCTCTTGCCATTATACATAAAAAAATAATCCATAACTGATCAAACAACTTTATTAGCTATACATATATGCGTTTTAATTATGTAAATAAACCCTTGGGGACCGGGTGTTTTATATAATATTTCGATAGTACTCACCAGCTCCACAAAATCATTTCACGGATTTGTACTTTAATGTTAAATGTATTACAGTACTACGCTTCAGTAACTAGGATTACCAAGCCTGTATTAAGTGTCAGTAAATGCACTAGAGATCAGTATTATGAGATTAAGAGATAGAGAATTGTGATAATCTGACAGCGCCTCATTAGCTATCCAGTGAGGGCTTTAGAACGGTAAAGCTGTGAATAACATTACTGAATTTCAGATTAGCAGCGTCTGTGTTCTGTTCCCGAGTTGAAATCCACAGGGAACAGCCTTGAGTCTGCCTTTCATCCAGCACGCCCTTCATCCTGCACACCATTCATCCAACCTAGTCTTCGCCCAACCTACCCTTCACCCAACCTACCCTTCACCCAACCTACCCTTCACCCAACCATCCCTTCACCCAACCTACCCTTCATCCAACCTACCCTTCACCCAACCTACCCTTCACCCAACCTACCCTTCACCCAACCTACCCTTCACCCAACCATCCCTTCACCCAACCTACCCTTCACCCAACCTACCCTTCACCCAACCTACCCTTCACCCAACCTACACTGCACCCAGGTCTTCCCCCACGCATATACCTCCTCAGTTGACAGCATTCCAACCGGCTCTTGTAACATATTGTAATCGAAACGAGAAAGAGAAGCAGACAGACAGACAGCAGACAGACAGAGGGAAAAGACAGAGAAAGAAAAACAGACAATGAAAGAGGGAGAGAAAGAGAGAAAAACAGGGAAAGACAGAGAGAAAGAGAGAGAGAAAATAAAGAAAGGAGAGAGAGAGAACACATAACAGCATTATACAGTCTTTAGGGGAATGTCCTCCATCGCTGCAACAACAGAAACCATATTTTACCCCACCATTTTACCCTCGGGTCATCAAAGTGTAAATTATCGTCTTTGGTAATGGAAAAAGTCTAGATTTATTCATTGTTTACCCTTGAGAACTAAATCTGAAAAGCTGACACTCCCAAATATCATTAAAGGGGTGGAGTGGAGTGGAGTTGGGTGAGTGGGGTGGAGTGGGTGGGTGGGGGGAGTGAGGTTGGGTGAGTGGGTGGAGTGGAGTGGGTGGGTTGGGGTGTGGTGGGGTAGGTTCTCAGAATATCACGAGAGATAATTACAAAGATCAAATTAATTTAGGGATTTTTTGTGAAATTTATATTATTAGAAAAAAGTTGTCGGAATATTTCACTTGTTAGATTCATATGGCGTCGATATTTTTAACGTTCAAAATATTTTAAAATCGAACTGAGATATTGTATGTCTAAAATGGCATCGAAATTACACTGAGATTCTACCTTGGTATTGTGAAGCGACGGGGAAATGTTATTGATCCCAGCAAATACACCTTAGACAGCGGGTTTCAGGCGACCTGCGGTGGCAAATTACTCAAGCCCGATCATTTGCCTTTATTGTAGTCTCCCACCCCCTTTTCCTCCCCTTCCCTTCCCCACATTCACCTAGGAAGCATACAAACCCTTACACTCTCCATTCATTGTATCAAACTGACAGGTAAAAAGACAATTCAACAACTTTATTGTCAATTGTGATCTTACTCATAACATGACTACGTGTAAATGTGTAACTTAAAGTAATAATACTATAAAGTCAGGTTGTGTTATTGTCAACCAACCTCTGTGTGTTAGTCCTTTTATATATGTTAGTGTGAACAGGTTATAATGGTGGTTTAGTACTGAAAGTCAGAGTAAGTAGTACTAAGATTAGCTGTGGTTGTTCTGGAGGGTAAGTGGGTGAGCTGTACCCGCGGCGGATATGTGATATTTGGCTCGTCCTGTCACTCCTGATACAGTAGTGTGTAAATTAATTACCGGCGTGATCTGTAACCAAGGTGTTTAATGGTGCTGTAATTATTAATACAGTTGTGTGTGCTACTTGAAGGTGCTTGTAGTGACCACCATTCTCGTGCCTGTGTTGTAGAGTATTATCCATGCGTTGGTGTTTCAATTAATACTTGTAATACCCAGTAGAAAGCACCAGTGACAAAAGACTATGGTGATCACTGCAGCTCATCCACTTAACATCCATAACAAACACAGGTAATCTTAGTACTACTTACTCTGTCTTTCAATACTCTTATTTTTTCGCCCCTTGTGCCCGTTGTGGGTTGATGACCTGTACCCGGGTGGGCTATTCCCGTAAAAAAAAAAAAAAAAAATATATATATATATATATATATATATATATATATATATATATATATATATATATATATATATATATATATATATAATAAATTTATGTGTACAGACATTTTATCGAAATTGCACATCACATTAATATCATTTCATCTCTATTGATTATATGATCTTCTACAACACAAACAGTTTGTCAAAAGAGCACAACGGCTTGATGTGCCGCTGCTGACGAAATTCATGCATTACTAGTGTACAGAGACCCTCCGTCGGCAAGCACAATGGTGTAAATTTTGCTGACGATTGACTCTCAAACAACGACGTAGGCAGCTGATGATGATGGTGTTTGCTCGGATACCGTGACGCCTAGTGCTGTATAAGTGAAAAAATTACACCGAGGGAAGGTAAAGAGATAGAGAGTTGTTTGTAGTATATCTTCATTTGTAATTATCGACAACTTGATGTATTCACAAACATACAATACACGCTTGATGACAATGGTCAGTAAGGCGGAGTAATACGTTATAACATCAACATTAGATTTTGTCTCACGGTATAGAACATAATTTGATTTCTACTCCAAAGCATTAACAGTTGAATAAATTTACTTCATAACAAAATCAACACGGAAGAAAGGGTTTGTCCTGACAGCCTTACCGTCTACCGTGAAATGGCTTGATGGCGGAAAAAATCTACTTCACATATATATTGAAAAAAAAAATATTCATTTGCTTGTAGTTCTGTTCGATTGGACTTACATAAAGTGTAATGTATTATGAAACACTTGAAAAATCGTATTGTATTATATAATTATGATGTATTTGTGTATTTTCTATGTTTTTGTGGTTTTCTTGTATATGGTTATTTTTAGTTACATTCGGTTGTATCGTTTGTTGTTATTTGTGGTGTATTTTACGTAATAATAATAATAATAATAATAATAATAATAATAATAATGATAATGCAGGTGTTCGTGATATAATGTTGTCTGGCACTCAGGATGGATGGAAACTCTAAGGTGGTTTTCTTATATAATATAAGTTATATGATAGACAGTCTGGTGCTGGAGGTGCCGTGTGGTGAGGAGCTGCTCAGTAGAGACGTTCGGTGAGTAGCGTGTTGAAGGAGGTAGATGTGCAGGAGCTTCGTTAGAGAAGATGTTGCCTGTTGCTGGCCCCCTGGTTGAATGAATGCTGACAGCGTGGAGCTTGCTGGAGGAGGTGTTGCTTGTTCAAGAAGAGAGACCAGAATGAGAAAGCTGGTTGGTGAGGAAGCTCAGAGAAGGACAGCTGGTTGGTCGCCATGCTCGGTGGCGGGAGCAAGGACCGCCAGGCAGGCGGAGGAGAGGCGAGGGCCGCCAGGCAGCGGCGGAGGAGGAGGTGTTGCGTGTTGTAGAAGTGAGGCAAGAATGAATCTCAATGGAGAGACAGAGCTTTTATACCCAGCAGCCGTGAGTCCTCTATGAGTCATGTTGGGAAAACCCGAGAAAGTCGCCGGTCTCTAGTTCGGTTGCTCGGATACGGTGACATTGGAATGCGGATACGCAGTTGTAGGGGAGAAGTCCACTACAATACTCCCCCTTCCCTCCAGGCGGTGTAGGAGACTTGTTGTCTGTAGAGTTGCTTAGCACATGTGAGGCAGACCGGGCGGTGCATGCCTCATGTGAGACAACGGCGATGGCGTGATGAGCCGATCGCTGAAATACAACTGTCTAGATACACAATATCTGTGGGAGAAGGGAGAAAAAGGGTGTGTGGAGGCGATGAATGTTGTGCTTCCCTCACGACAGGTACAGGGTCGTCAGATGCGCCTGCTGGGGTGTGTGGGCCTGGGTCAGGAGCAGGGGCTGCGTCAGCAGAAGCGGATGAGGGCTCGTGACAGCAGCTGGGTCCACGACAGCAGCAGGGTGCAGGACATTAGCAGGGAGTACCTGAGGGAGAAAAGAGGGTGTGTGGAGGCGATGAATGTTGTGCTTCCCTCACGACAGGTACAGGGTCGTCAGATGCGCCTGCTGGGGTGTGTGTGGGCCTGGGTCAGGAGCAGGGGCTGCGTCAGCAGAAGCGGATTAGGGCTCGTGACAGCAGCTGGGTCCACGACAGCAGCAGGGTGCAGGACATTAGCAGGGAGTACCTGAGGGAGAAAAGAGGGGTGTGTGGGGGTCCGGATTCAGGAACAGAGGCCGCGTCAGGGGTTACTGCTGGGCCGGGGTCGGCGTCTGAGGCAGGACGGGAGTGCTGGGGTCGGTAGGATGTGGTGCTTGGGGTCGGAAGAGGAGCTGGTGTCTGCTTAGAGTAACAGAGCTGCTTCTGTGTGGATAAGCCAGTCTTCCATGCTGCTTGAAGACTGGGAGCGTGATCAGTGTCTCCTCCATCCTGTGTGAGTGCTAATCTCCAGGAGTCACCATTTGTAGGGGTATCGGGATATTAATGTTGTCTAGCACTCAGGATGGATGGAAACTCTAAGGTGGTTTTCTTGTATAATATAAGTTATATGGTAGACAGTCTGGTGCTGGAGGTGCCGTGTGGTGAGGAGCTGCTCAGTAGAGACGTTTGGTGAGTAGCGTGTTGAAGGAGGTAGATGTGCAGGAGCTTCGTTAGAGGAGATGTTGCCTGTTGCTGGCCTCCTGGTTGAATGAATGCTGACAGCGTGGAGCTTGCTGGAGGAGGTGTTGCTTGTTCAAGAAGAGAGACCAGAATGAGAAAGCTGGTTGGTGAGGAAGCTCAGAGAAGGACAGCTGGTGGGTCGCCATGCTCGGTGGCGGGAGCGAGGACCGCCAGGCAGGCGGAGGAGAGGCGAGGGCCGCCAGTCAGCGGTGGAGGAGGAGGTGTTGTGTGTTGTAGAAGTGAGGCAAGAATGAATCTCAATGGAGAGACAGAGCTTATATACCCAGCAGCCGTGAGTCCTCTATGAGTCATGTTGGGAAAACCCGAGAAAGTCGCCGGTCTCTAGTTCGGTTGCTCGGATACTGTGACATTGGAATGCGGATACGCAGTTGTAGGGGAGAAGTCCACTACAATAATAATAATAACTTCCTGAAAACAAGACGATAATTTTAATTTGCTTATCAGAAAATTTGCAACCGAGATTTTTTTTTTTTATTGTGATAATCGTACATAAATTATCCTGTTTCAAAACTCCATTTAGAAGATCTTTGAACTATGCATTAAGTAAACATTAAACTTAATTTAAAAAGATATAGACCAGGGTAGAAAATTAGTTATCTTAAAACTCAAACTAATTGAAAAGGGAAGAGGAACTAGAGATTTTTAAATGGATGGGTTACCTGTAGAAGCATTGATATGAAATACTTGAGGGTACGAGGACCAGGGGAAGGCAGAGACTGTACTAAGCGAGTGAGAATAAAAGCTATAACACCAGGGAAGATTGATAGAGACAGCCGCTAAAACGTAGAGAGTGGGGTCTCGTGGTCACCAACCCCCCAGACATGAAGATGATGGATCGAGTTAGCCTAGTACTTCTTTCCTGAGCTAAAAATGATCTCGGATATTTCTGGACCATGAGAGATATGTTTTTACAAATATATATTTTAACTCATCCAATGATTAATTCTTGGTCATGTATTTCTTTTTTTTATCATAGAATAATAGAGTTTGGTCCCGTAATTTAAGTAGAGACGACACGAGACACACTGTTGTAATAATATACTGTATATGACAATCTAAGTACGGAGTTCCATAGCCTCGTAGGTTAAATTTTCCTCATAGCTGAAAATGTAAACAACTGAACTGATTAACTTGAACCACAAAAATACTCCCCAACATGGCATTAATATAAGACTATTCTGGAAGTGAAATCAGACCATACAAATTTATACTGTTACTGTCAGGAGAAATTAGTAGAAAGTACATAATTAATTGGTAACAAATGGGATGTTAATGCATTTAATTATATGGAAAAATTTACAGTTCTTCATATGATACATTGTTTTTATCTTTGACTCGTAGATAGATAGATAGACGTGTGTGTGTGTGTGTGTGTGTGTGTGTGTGTGTGTGTGTGTGTCAAGGCCAGGACACATCAAAGCACCAGCAGCAGCAGGAGTTTGGTGACGCGTGTTGAACTCTCACATAAATTTTGTTACTTCAAACGAATATTATTACTGTGACGCTCTTGTGCCAACATTTATTGGAGTCGTTTTTTATCTTTTATAAGTACAAAAAATTCATTGAAAACTGTAACTTAAAAAATACTTTTAATCCAAGTTTAGCATTTTATAAGTAAGTTATATTTATATGATACAGTATATTAACAATGTGAGGGTGTGTGTGGTTGCCGAATGGATACACCGCTCGCCTACTATCCTGGATCGATCCCAGGCACTCCTAGTTCACCCAACTGTAAATGAGCACGTAACTTTACATTGGAGGAAATGAAAGCAGTCGAGTACAGTGCCGGCCATGCTGTCTCCTGTGGAACCCACTTATAGCAGTTTATATTTATATTTATTGCCTGAGGTCGGTAACACCACAAGAACTAAGACACAGCATATTAAGGGGTATATTAAAGTGTATGTTATTCTTACACAAACATTCTCCCTCTCTCGCCCAGGAAATGTTCATTCCTTTGCCTGCTGGAGGTTGATATTCAGAGGTGGTCGTGCAGTAAAGTGATCATCTCATTGGTGCCGCGCAAAAGTTTCAGCAGTTTACGTTACGGGTTTTAGACCAGCTCACAGTTTTGCCGGACGTGTAATTTCTGTCGACATTTGAAGTACGTTTCACTCTGGGATTTTGGTGTTGACAGTTGCTTCTATAACTTCAAAAGATCTACCCCGTGTTATGATAAAAGATTTTTCACTCGGTTGGACGACTTATGTGCTGTGCACGTGTTTGGAGTCGAGTGGGTTGAGAAGTTGTACCTCCTCAACACATGATTTATTGTACATTTTTAAGTCTAGAGATTAATTGTTGGTACGACACTGATTTTTAGACCCATGGACACGATATAAACGCCTGTACTTACAAGCTACGAAGGCAGTATCGCGCTCACTGTAAGACACTAAACACAGGTAATTTGTGTCTCCTTCTCTTCCCTCACGCGAGAAAAGTTAAGAAATGTTTAACTGTGCATAGAATAATTTTAGCATAATCAAGAGTTTGTGCATTATAAAAATTGTATGATTCATCATGCATTGTGCAAACTGCAGGCACGAAAAAGTTCATTCTTCTCGAGGGAAAGTCAACGAGGCTGGCTGTTTAAAGTACACGCCTGCTTCATGTTTGGAGAATAATTTATTACACACTTACCACTTACATCGTTACACTGAATATATTTACTTAACCTGAATTTTCCCCACGTCACGATGCAAAAGCTACATCACTTACGAAAGGGCGAGCTGAGAATATTAAGTGATGCCTCGTGTTGTCATCCGTCCCTACTCTAGGTTCATGTTTTGCCTTACACTCAACATCCCCGATACCAAAAGCGACTATTATCAAGTAAACTCATTTTTCAGTTGAGATAAAAATATTGAGGCTGAGTAAATAAATGGTAATATTTGTTGGTAATAGTAATACTTAGTAAATTGTTTTGTGGAAATTGTAATTGGTTTAGCTCGACATTAGGCTCGAGGTCTCTGGGATATTGTATAAGGCTATCGCGATGGTGATATTTACAATACAAAGCTACTAGCGTACTTCATACTGTAATGTTATGATATCTAGGTAATAAGCAGCGCTGATCTGTTTAGGCCACCCAAAGCAACTAATTCCCGCTTCATATTAAATCCTCCCAACACTAATAGGCCATTCAGCTTAACACCCACACATCGGGTCTAAACTAACAGGTGGTGAATTAGATGGTGCCTGTGTGAACCTTACCAGTGATGTAACTTGTATCATTATCCATCACACACACACACTCACACACTCACACACACACACACACACACACACACTCACCTAATATTGCCTCGGTTTCCCATTACATGCCTTTGACGTCTGCTTGAATGGTTATCACACTATGTACTTATGTTAATGGAGGAAGGTAGTGAATAAATTAGCAGCTGATGAATAAGTTCGTGTATTAATAAATTTGCATAGATGACAAAATTTGCTAAGGACTAAATCTTTGCTAGTAAGCTTGTGGGAATTATAGAAGAAGATGACATGAGGCAGTTTTGCAGCGGTGACTACGTTACTTCGCTCTGATGGTATCTAATTCTTTTATAATTTCCTCATCGTATTTTAATCCTTCCATCAAGCCTCTGTTAGTTTCTTTAGTGTAGTAGGACAGTAAGTTGTTAAGGTCTATTATTCCTTATTAACATCATTGTCTCATATTTATTCTTCTGTACGAAAAAAGGGAAAAAGTAAACAGCATATTCTTTTAATGGAAGTTTCTCACACTACTATAATAATGTTCTCAGATATTCTTTATTAACTTAACCAATGTATTAGTGTTTGTTTATTACATTTTATTTTTTAATTTTTTAGTTTTGTAGTGTTATAATGTTGTTGTTTTTTGTGTATTATGTGGTTTAAGGCGGGACTTATTATCCGGACAAATTTAATCACGTTGCCTCTGGTGATGACCGAGAATTGGATTTTTGGAAACATAACATAACATTACATCCTATTCTAACCTAGCCTATTCTATTGTAACCTAATCTAACCTAACCTAACCTATCCTATTCTAACCCATCCCAACCCAACCTAACCTTAACTAACCTAACCTAACCTTAACTAACCTAACCTATCCTATTCTAACCCATCCCAACCTAACCTAACCTTAACTAACCTAACCTAACCTTAACTAACCTAACCTATCCTATTCTAACCCATCCCAACCTAACCTAACCTATCCTATTCTAACCCATCCCAACCTAACCTAACCTTAACTAACCTAACTTAACCTTAACTAACCTAACCTATCCTATTCTAACCCATCCCAACCTAACCTAACCTTAACTAACCTAACCTATCCCAACCTAACCTAACTTTAACTAACCTATCTTAATCTAACCTATCCCAACCTAACCTTAACTAACCTAACCTATCCTATTTGCCCTATATACCCAAGTTGTGTTTTACTATACAAGAAACATCACCTAACCTAAAGCTCCACCTGTCAATTGATTTTGACGCGAAAATCCTAAAACTCGGGAAATGTTGCGAAATGTGTTTTGCCCGAGTGTCTTTAATAAACATTCGTGTTGTTGCTGTTTTTGTTTTGGTAGTTATTCTTTTAGTATTTATTGTTTTGTTTTTGTTGTTGCTTTTGTTTAGGTTGTTTTTCATTGTTGTTTTTCTTATTTTTTTCTTGTCTTTACTCGACAAATGGAGGAAGTCAACGAAAATGAACTCAAAGAAAGAAAAACAAATTATTTATACGGATATATTATAACTCTTAAACCTTTTTTCGATAAGGATCCTATTACAACCTACCTCTTTCACCACTTCCCAGCTTCCACATGAAACACAAGCTAACATGAAACACAAGCTAACAGTAAACACCAGCTAACATTAAACACCAGCTAACAGTAAACACAAGCTAACATTAAACACCAGCTAACATTTCTAGTAGCGTTCAACTCATACGCTCTCATTGAAAGCTTGGAGCCGAACCGATTTAAACTTCCTTCCTTTTTAATTCCATAACTGAAGATTAAGATTATTATTATTATTATTATTATTATTATTATTATTATTATTATTATTATTATTATTTATTTTAGAGGTGGTTACGAAATTGTGTAGTTCAATATGACTCTTGATTGAAATGATTCCAACACCGAGTCTGATGGTTTGGTTTGAGTGTATGTTGCTTAATGAATATTCGATAGTTCTCATGTATTCCTCTCTCTCTCTCTCTCTCTCTCTCTCTCTCTCTCTCTAAGACCCAAAATCTATCCATTATCTGCTGGAAGTAAGGAAAATTTGTGCTAATGGATCACGTTTCCATAACCATAGAAAAATTTGATCCAGTTACATGAGTTTGGTCAATCCTGATGTAAAGATTAACCAACCTGATAGTGTTTTGGGGAGATGTGATTAGGTTAGGTTACGGTGGTTAATCTTTGGGTTAGGTTAGATTAGGTTAGGTTAGGTTTGGATAGACTAGACGAGCATTTGGGTGATTAATCTTTGAGCGAAATAAACTTAAGGGATAATTTTCAGGTGATCCAAAAAATTAAACTATAAATGAGGAAAAATCACCTACAAAATCTACCTAACTTTAATAAAAATTAACCCAAATCTGACGTACGAGAAAAATAGACACGAGACCTTCAGAGTGACACATTATTATACTAAAATCCTTGTTCAGTTATAAACATTTTCATCATTCATTTGTGAGTCAGCCAGCGTGAATAAGTATGTAAATTTTATACATACATTGTGAATCCATTTTTTGAAAGGAGTTTAGAATATTTGGTAATATATAAAGATTAACAATAGGTAATATATAGTTTGTGTGGCTTAGTTATTGTTTTATATTTTAATAATTGAAATGATGCAGTAGTAGTAGTAGTGGTAGTAGTAGTGGTAGTAGTAGTAGTAGTAGTAGTAGTAGTAGTAGTAGTAGTAGTAGTGGTAGAAGTAGTAATAATAATAATAATAATAATAATAAGCAAAAAATAACAACAATCATCGTCAACAACAACAACAACACAGTATAACTTAACAGTATTTCAACAAGAATAAATTAATTTTGTTAATTTTTCTAACACAGACGATGAACAATGATTCATTAATAACATTACTAGTTACAGGTGATGTGAGTAAACGTTTCTCTTCTCTACTGTACCATACAAAGTGTATATTCGACTGAGTTATACACTGATAATTATGATAATGTATATATACTGCTTAAATTCGTCATATACACACATATATTTCTAGAAATTTATGTATATAAGAACATAAAAACATAAGAAAATAAGGAGTCTGCACTAGGCCGGTTGGCCTGTACATGACAGCTCCTGTCGAGAGTTACTACCACTCTCTATCATCCATGAATCTATCTAGCCTCCTTTTGAAACTTTCCAGAGTTCCCGCACTTACTACAAAGTTGCTAAGCTTGTTCCACTCGTCCACCACCCTATTTGTGAACCAGTTCCTTCCTATCTCCCTCCTAAACCTAAACTTATCCAACTTGAATCCGTTGCTCCGAGTCCTATCCTGCTCGGATATTATAAGAACTTTATCTATATCCCCTTTATTGATTCCTTTCACCCACTTAAATACTTCTATCATATCTCCCCGCACTCTTCGTCTTTCTAGGGAATGCAAGTTAAGTTTCTTTAACCTATCCTGATATGGAAGGTTTCTAAGTCCCGGAATCATTTTTGTCATTCTTCGCTGCACCGACTGTGTATACGTGTATTTTAAAGTATATGTAAATATTTCTCTAAATTTACATATCATGCCTGGTTGTAGATATTAATATAAATACATATAAAAAGACTTGTTTATATACATTATTCATGAAAATAAATGTATTTACATGTAGATCTGATAACTAACTTTCCACACAAGGATGGTGTCTGCAAACACACACACACACACAACAATGGCTCACCAACTGACATCAACTTGCCTTTGTCTGTCAGTCACCCCAACCTACGCTGACACTCAGGTCCACATCTCCCAGTCTGTCACATCCCCGTTCACACCTACTGCACCTCCGTCTACACCTGTCACACCCCCGTCCACATCTACCACATCCCCGTTCACACCTACTGCACCTCCGTCTACACCTGTCACACCCCCGTCTACACCTGTCACACCCCGTCCACATCTACCACATCCCCGTCCACACCAGCCACATCCCCGTCCACACCAGCCACATCCCCGTCCACACCAGCCACACCCCTGTAAAAACTCGTAAGAAAATAAACAAAACTAAATATACATTACATAGCAAAAAAAATTAACTAAAGCCCTCGTAGTTTATGTACTTAACAATTTCTTTAATTATGTACAAGTATTAATGTATAGAAACTTGAACAGTAATCAAAGTCTCTCAAACTCCCGGCTAACTCTAGGAAATGTTTGTGTACATTTGTTGTTGCTTTTTTGACGAGACTTAAAATTAATCTCCATTTTTATGTTGAATATATACTGTGGAGAGTTTGTTATTATTATTATTATTATTATTATTATTATTATTATTATTATTGTTATTGTTGTTGTTGTTGTTGTTATTGTTGTTATCGTCCACACAACAAGAGGCAGGGAATAAATAATAAGCTTGCAATGCAGGTATTAATTCTCTCTCTCTCTCTCTCTCTCTCTCTCTCTCTCTCTCTCTCTCTCTCTCTCTCTCACGTAATAATAAGGATGTAACAACAAATAAGACACATTGAAAAACATATACACCTTTTGAATATTCTGTAGAGAACACCTGGTAGTGTGGTGGTGTGGTTTAGCTCCGTTGATACGTGTGTGTGTGTGTGTGTGTGTGTTCTCCCCTCCATGTAAACAAAATATATAAAAGACACTCACTCAGGCTTAGATTCAATTTGATGGTCATATAACAACTGAGTGGCCAGATAACAGTTGAGTGGCCTGATGCAGCTGGCCGGTGAGTCCTGGCCAGGTGGTGAAGCCTCAGGTGTTTCAGCATTCATCAGGGGACACCTTTGTTGTAACCAGCGTGACGGACCACCATTTGCATATCGTCCAGGTGATCGTGTTGACGGACAGGTGGATTGAGGGAAGGCAAATCAGGTGTGTGTGTGTGTGTGTGTGTGTGTGTGTGTGTCTGAGTTCTACCTCCCGAATAACATTTGATTAAATCACACAAGGGGTCTCTCTCTCTCTCTCTCTCTCATGTAAGGAGGAGTGAATATAATCCCTAACTTTCCAATATTTTTATGGATGAACATTAATTTTATCGTAACAGCGGGTTAAGTACAACACAATAGTTAAATATTCTATTCATCAGAGTCACAAAGTCTTACTATAACTTCTGTACTAAAACAACATGAACGTGGGTGTCATTGGCCTGGCGGTCCACTCAGGGCTGTAGGAATACGACTCAGTGGATGATAATACTAAACCTTCGGTACCGGACCTGCAGTTGACCCTCTTCACTACCCCAACTGTAAAGTAAGGTACACATTTACAGCTGGGTTTACTGGGAGTGCCACAGTATCGAACCAGTGTTCTTTAGGTTAAATGGTGAGTGCTGTATTCACTCAGCTGCCGCACCCCTTGTAAGTTGAGTCCTTGTGTTGAGTTGTGTTGTGTCGTTGTTAATTTCCAGCAGTCTTGTTAGATCTCAGCAACGTGTTAAAACTCTCACATGTCTTTGTTAACGCGAGACAGAACATGGACACTCACAGGCGAGTCTTGAGAGACGCAGAGGAACGTCATTGGTCTACATTAGTGCGGCGGTGGCTTAATGGATACAAAGCTAGACTCTTTTTTTAAGGGTCGCTGGTTCACGCCCCCCCCCCCCCCCATCTTACCTAGTTGTTAATGGTAACCTTATTTTACAGTTGGGGAAGTGAAGGCGGTCGAGTACAGTACCGGACATTTTGCCTCCTTGTGTACTGAAGACTTGTTATTATCATCCATTGAGCTCTATTCTTAAACTTGAATTAACTTAAGAGTTCAAGAATCATAAGTAGTTTAAATAAGAATAAACCTTTCTAGATTAACCAGATAGGTATCCCCCAAACCTCCTAAAAGACATAAAGAACACAGTTATTTTCACTGTATAAACACCAATGGGTTATCATCACCAACAGTCCACTAACGGGGATAATAATTTCCCTCTCTTGTATAACATCTCCATCTAATTAATAAACTTTGAATACATTTTTATATTTAGTTCTGGTGAGTGTGTCCAGCTGTCCCCGCCTCTGTTTACAAAGTTAGTACCCAGACTCACCACCAGAATTTATGTAAAAGGAGTAAAGAGAAGCGGGAGACAAGGGGCAGATGTGTTCCTCGCTGGTGTCTTGGGAATGTATCGTCTGTCCTCGGGTATGTGAGTTGACCACAGGTTACCTCGTAAGTTTAGCGGGTCAGCTCAGGGATTCAATGTTGGTCAGGTGGCTGTTTGTAGATACTCTCTGTCTGTCTAGGGTGTCTGTCTGTCTGTCTGTGTTTTGTATGTGTGTGTGTATGTGGACAACGACAACAACAAACAGGAAATTTTCAATATTTTTTTTTTACCTTTTTTACGAACCAACTCTACATACGTACTAAAAAAACAAGTTAGTTATTGAAACACACACACACACACACACACACACATCAACAAAATCGAGGATAATGTCAATTTTGAAGAATTACGCCAGTTAAAATATATTCTTTCTAATCACATCCGCTCCTACACACACCCGCAGGATTGTTTCTATTTCCAAGTAGCCGAAAGCAATTGGGAATAGCTGAGATGACTGCCAGGGGTATTAGGCTTATATACTTTTCGCGTTAGTATTGGAAAATTGTATATTCTTAAATGATTCTGTTGGGTATAAGAGTTTAGAGCTGAAGGTTTTACTATTATTATTATTATTATTCCTGCGTCCTCTTGCGTTTGTATCTTCGTTCCCTTCTTGTGTCGGTGCTTACGTCTGTCTGGAAGCTGAAGAGAGGATGACTCAAATTACTATGGATTCCACAACAAATAAACTAATCTGCATACACGAGATATTAGATGACTTTCATGATCAGCATTTTCCGTCATTATGATCTAGAGTTATTATATCGTCTCGGAATTTACGGAATTTAATTTGACGCAGCGAAGAATTTCTACTCTAACTCCCACTCTTCTTCACATTTTCCACTTCCTTCTAATTCTCAAACTAGATCTGTTTCTAGAGTATATAATTAAATCTATCAATGCGGATCTGTGCAGCATCTCCGAATTGGGAGGTAGAAACTTGGTTAAATTCAATTACACTTTCCAAATTAGATGATCTCCCACCAATCACATATCAGGATGCTATCATTCTGCCAAATTCTAAAATAGATATGCTAGGCCTCACCATTTCCTCTAATATGTCATGGAAGCCACACATCCACAACATTGCTAAAGCTGCCTCCCGAAAGCTGGGAATGCTGTACAGATGCCGCAGCTACTTCACTCATGAGAAGTTGCTTCAAGTATATAAGGGATTCATTCGTCCTAACTTGGAGTACTGCTCTCATATCTGGGGTGGCTCTTCTTCTGTCCAACTGTTAGATAGGGTGGAATCAAAGGCATTTCGTCTTATTAACTCTCCTCCTTTAGTCGACAATCTTTCTTCCCTTTCTCTTCGCCGCAATGTTGCTTCACTCTCTCTCTTTTACAGGTACTTTAACGGGCAATGTTCGGTGGATTTGGCATCTTGTGTAGCGTCGGCAAGGCCGTGGGCTCGTAACACTCGTCTTGCCCGCGGTGCCCACCGTTTCTCTGTGGATGTCGGTCACACTACAGTATAATAACCCGTTATAGTACATCCTTCTTTCGTCACACAGCCAAACTGTGGAATGCTCTGCCTTCTTCTGTGTTTCCATACTCTTGCAATCTGTTTCACTTCAAAATGATGGTTCTCCGGCATCTTCGAGGTGTAGATTAATGTAGACTTTTTCTTTTCTATTTTTAATTTATTTGTACTTTTATTTTTCGCCCCTAGACCCCGTTGTGGTCGATGACCTGTGCCCGAGTGGGATAGTCCCCGTAAAAAGACAAAATCTTCAACACACACTGACTCCACCTCCCTTCATCTCTTATTCTTTCTTCCTCCCGGTCTTTCCTCACGCCTCTCTGAGCATGCTAATCATCCATCATCCTTCACTAGCATTCATCATAATCACCACGGCATGCTAAACATTTCCTGTGATTCATCTTCCTTCCCGTTTTCATAACTCAAATGTTATTAGGTTCGTTTTTGTTAAAGTTTTACGTTTTCGTGTTATGACAAGGGTTGACTAAATCATTTTGCTCATTGACTGTCTTAGGGGCAAAACTGCTCCTCGTGCATGGAGAACACTGTATATAAGCCAGATCAGAAAAACATTAAATTAACAAAAGCTAAAGTCTGTTTATTATGGAAATGTCAAATAGCTACGCCCTCTTTCTCTCGTCTTGGCTTGTGATTGGCCAATTAATGAAGTGCTGTAGACTGACTAAAATTTCCTTCCACGGAGATAACTGCCACATTATCTAGGCACAAAACCATGTTGCTGGGCGGGGCTGAGTGTGACACTGCCATAACGAAGAGACTGTAGAAGTAAACAGTATCACAGTTCCGCCTGACGACCTGCCGGAGACGATGAAGGTGACCTCAAAGTTTAGAAAGTTCTCGTTAAGAATCGTCAGCTAGCTCCTGGTTACAGATATTGTTGTGTGGACAGGTGTCAGTCACCCTTGAGGTAATATATTATACTTTCTCACAAGACAGTCGTGGCGGAATGAATGAACATCCCTTCTCCCCCAGTACAAAATATCGAGTATAAACTAATTCATTTTATATTTCTGTACATTATGGTTTTAACTCAATTACTTTATATCACCTGAAGATTAACCCCCCTTACTTTTTTTCCATCTGGTAACTGCACACTGTAACTCTACCTGGAGGGGTTATGTAAAGTTAGGTTAGGTTAGTGTTAGGTTAGGTTAGTGTTAGGTTAGGTTAATGTTAGGTTAGTGTTAGGTTAGGTTAGTGTAAGTTGTAGGTTAGATTAGGTTAGGTTAGTGTTAGGTTAGGTTAGTGTTAGGTTAGTGTTAGGTCAGATTAGTGTTAGGTTAGGTTAGTGTAAGTTGTAGGTTAGATTAGGTTAGGTTAGTGTTAGGTTAGGTTAGTGTTAGGTCAGGTTAGTGTTAGGTTAGGTTAGGTTAGGTTAGTGTAAGTTGTAGGTTAGATTAGGTTAGGTTAGTGTTAGGGTAGGTTAGACTAGGTTAGTGTTAAGTTACATTAGGTTAGTGTTAGGTTAAATTAGGTTAGTTTTAGGTTAGATTAGGTTAGTGTTAGGGTAGGTTAGTGTTAGATTAGGTTAGTTTTAAGTTAGATTAGGTTACGTTAGTGTTAAGCTGGTTAATCTTAACCTGAGATTAGCCAGGGCCTATTATTCAGATAATCCATCACTTTTAAAACAGAAATCTATTAGTTATTTTGTAAGCTGTATATTTCTACCTCACTAACGACCTCTAGAAATTAACTACGTCTCAACTTTACCTAATTAACTCCCGGTGCCAACAGAACACTGGCCTGTATATAGAGGTGGTCTTAAGAGGGTGTTGGACGGTATATCTAAGTTTATATCAATTTACTAAGTCTGATTGATGTAAGAATATTAATAACTAATCACAATTAATTATTAAATTTAGCGAATGTCAGCAATTAGAGCCAAATATTAAATGACTAAATTTTAATAATATGGATTTAATTTTAGATAATTATATTGTAATTTCTGTCATCCGAGTTATCAAGTAAATTGTTATTAGGATTTGCATATTATATTAATTATGTATAGCTGTGTGGAGTGACTTCCTCTGTGTGTGGGTGTGTGTGTGTGGGTGTGTGTGTGTGCGGGTAACCTACAGAATGACCGTACACTATAACTTGCCACTCCACTCAGGCTAAATCGGATAACTCACACTAATGTATAAATAAGATTATCCAAGATTAACCTGTTGTGATGATGTTCAGTAACCGGTTAACAGGTCCTGAGATGAAAGACCTTACAGCTCACCCAGCGGAAGACGCCAGCCATCTATTAAGAGCTGTGGTGAACGCGCCCCCCCCCCCTCCCCCGCCCTTTGAAATACACTCACTCATACACGTCTTGATGATGGTTTACTCGTGGTTGCCGTCGTTGTTGGTGGCGGCGTGGTTGTCGTTATTGGTGGCGTCGTCGTTGTCGGTGGCGTCGTCGTTGTTGGTGGCGGCGTGGTTGTCGTTGTTGGTGGCGTCGTCGTTGTCGGTGGCGTCGTCGTTGTTGGTGGCGTCGTCGTTGTCGGTGGCGTCGTCGTTGTTGGTGGCGGCGTGGTTGTCGTTGTTTGAAAGAATAACCCACAAACACCTTCTTTTTTATCATTATTACCTCCCTCACTCGGGCCTGAAGATCTAGCTACACTGACTGATTAGTCTTCAACTAGAATATGACTCCAATGTATGTGATCCACTGACCCATATATGCTGCTGGTGAATGTGATGTATTTCCTTCTTTGTGTACGAACCTCTGTCCTGCGTGGCAGTGAACAATGGCATTACCCACATGAATCTGACCTATATATAGTGTCAATGAATATGATGCATTCTTTGTGTACGAACCTCTGTCCTGTATGGCAGTGAAAAGTGACATTACCCACATGAATCTGACCGACGTATATGTATGTATGTGTGCGTGTGTGCATGTATATGTACGTGTACATGTATATGTGTATGTATATACGCATATGTATGTATATGTGTGTGTGTGTGTGTTTACATATATGTATATGTACTGTCAATGAATATGATGCAAATCTTTGTGTACGAACCTCTGTCCTGCATGGCAGTGAACAGTGACATTATCCATATGAATCTGACCTCTATACATTTATAGTTGTTAATGAATATGATGTATTTCTTTGTGTATGAACCTCTGTCCTGCGTGACAGTGAGAAGTGATACCACCCTCAGTGTCAAGACCTGACTGAATTACTCAGAATAGGCAAACTGTACTACAAGCTCTGCCAATAAATTTGTTAAACTAACTAGCTATCATCTGCGTTTGTCTGTGTCCTTTTACGTTCCCGCTTGACATTACTGAGATGAGGTGAAGTAGTAATGGGGGAGGAGGAGGAGGAGGAAGAAGAGAAATATGATGAGGGAGAGGACGGGAAGGGTGAAAAGCAGGAGGTGGTGGAGGAGGAGGAGGAGAACCAGGAGGAGAAGGACGAAGAAGAAGACGGAGGAGGATGAGGCGAAGCAGAAGGAGAAGAGGATGAAGGAGGAGAAGGGATAGATGGAGAAACAGGAGGAGGAGGAGAAGAAGCAGGTTGGGGAAGAGAAGAAGAAGCAGGAGGGGGAGAAGAAGAAGCAGAAGGAGGAGAAGAAGAAGAAGAAGCAGGAGGAGGAGGAGGAAGATGTTAAACGGCACTTGTGTTATACCCGACCACTTATGTGCTAATGTGGCCTGATTGACCTGATATTGACGTCATCAGCTGAAAGGAGTTGCCGGGTGACCTGAGGTTAATGTTGGGAGAAAGAGAGAGAGAGATGAAGGTAGGATAGGTTAGTCCTCGGATAGGTTAGGTTAGGTTAGGACACACTTTTTTTCTGTTTACTGAAATATCGTATAAAGTAAATGATGACAGGTCCTGGAGACGAAGTACTCAATAACCAATATAAAACCATTATCTTTACTCCCATTCTACGTTGGTCCAGCTCACTATATCTCCTATATTAACACTATAACATACGTATATAACCCCCCCTCCCTCAGCTATATTAAATTCATAGTGCTCTATTTATCACAATCCTATATCGATACATGTAGGTCAGTGTAGGAGCTTTCAGATATATAAATATATCCCCTTGGCCTGTCTTATAGCGCTATACTCCTGTCTCTTATAGTATCACCAACAGCTATATAATTTAGGGTTTTCTCAGCTAATAATGGTGTGAGGGCGAGAGACAGAAGGAAGGGGGGTAACTTATGGTGACGACTGCCATATATTGTTTTTATTGGCACATTTTCACCACCTGGGTCATTACTTCCGACGACGCTGGTAGGGTCGTGGTGGTGGTGAGAGGAGAGGGAGAGAAGAGTAAGGGGGAAATAGAATGAGAGAGTGAAGGAAGGAAAGAAATGGTAAGAAATAGGGAGAAAGTATGTGAAAGAGAGAAGAAGAATGGAAGGGGGAAATGAATGAGAAAATGAAGGAAGTGATAAAGAAGGAAGGAAGGAAGTGGTACGAAATGGGGAAAAAGTAGGGGAGAGGGAGAGAAGAAGATTGGAAGGGGGAAATAGAATGAGAAAAGGAAGGAAGGGATAAGAGAGGGAGATAATGAAGGAAGGAGTAAGAATGAAGAACGTTGTTATAGAAAAATCCAACTGTGAGAAAGATTTAGGAGTAATGATAAGTAGGAACCTTAAGCCAAATAAACAATGTGTTTTTGCTCGTAACAAGGCTAATAAAGTACTTGGGTTCATACAAAGGAGTGTTAGTTACAAGACCAGCGAGGTCATCCTAAAACTATATCTTGCGCTTGTGAGACCTCACCTGGATTACGCGGTTCAATTCTGGTCACCGCATTACAGAATGGATATAGAATCCCTAGAAAGAATTTAGAGGAGAATGACAAGACTAATCCCGGGCATTAGGAACCTTGAGTACCGAGGCAGGTTAAAGCATCTTAATTTGCACTCCTCGAGAGACGTAGAGCGAGGGGCGACCTGATAGAGGTGTATAAGTGGAAGTCAGGGCTAAACAAAGGGGACATTACAAAGGTACTCAAACTATCCAACCAGGAGCGAACTCGTAACAATGGTTTTAAATTAGACAAATTTAGATTTAGGCGTGAAATAGGTAAACACTGGTTTGGAAACAGAGTAGTGGATGAATGGAACAAGTTACCAAACATCATCATTAACTCGAATACGCTGAATAGCTTCAAACACAGGTTGGGTGGATATATGAGCGATAGGGGTTGGGTGTAAACGGGACTGCCTAGTATGGGCCAATAGGCCCGCTGCAGTTTCCTCCATTCTTAGGTTCTTATATTCCAATGGGGAGGAGGATTTAGGGGAGGGAGTTGGTGAGTGGAAGAGAAGGAGGGGGAACAGTTAGGAGGTGAGAGGGGGAAGGGGCAGGTCATCTCTCCCTCCCTTCCTCCTTCCCCCTCCCCCCCCTCCCCTCCCCCTACCAAGGTAAACATATCCCTCTTTTACCCGAACGTGACCTCACCTGACCTCACACATGACCTGAATTAAATCACCAACACCTTACACGAGGCCGGGTTAAATCTTTTTTTTTCATCTTAAACTTTTACACTTTAACATTTTCAAAGTTTAAAAGTTACGTAGTATTTCTGAGATATTAAATAAGTTTTCGGAAAATTGTCTTTGTGGTATATTAACTATCATTGTCATAGTCTGTATTTATGATGAAGGGTTACATAATCTTGGTGGGATTCTACTAAAATGTTGTTATTGTCGGTGTCCTTAACTCTCGTCCAGTTATATGCAGACCAACACAGACAGACAGATTTATATTAAGTAAAATTGTAATACAAAATCAAATTGAATCAGTATGCACAGATTACAAGTAATATACATAGTACAGGTATACAAACAATATACATAGACAGTGCAGGTATACAAGCAATACATATATACACTGTAAACACACTAACTAAAAAATGGCAAATGAAATTCAACCCCAGCAAGTGCAGCGTACTTAATATTGGAAGAACAAATACTGATAATGTATACAGCCTTAACAACATCAACCTAGAGAAGTCGACTTGTGAAAGAGACTTAGGGGTACTTGTAAGCCCGGACCTACGGCCTAGAAAGCAGTGCGTTAATGTTCGAAATAAGGCAAACAGAGTATTGGGTTTTATATCTAGAAGTGTAAGTAACAAGAGTGCAGAGGTCTTATTGCAACTATATCTTGCGCTAGTCAGGCCGCACCTCGATTATGCGGTTCAGTTCTGGTGCCCTTATTATAGAATGGATATCAATTCACTAGAGTCGGTGCAGCGAAGAATGACGAAAATGATTCCGGGAATTAGAAACCTTCCATATCAGGATAGGTTAAAGAAACTTAACTTGCATTCCCTAGAAAGACGAAGAGTGCGGGGAGATATGATAGAAGTGTTTAAGTGGATGAAAGGAATCAATAAAGGGGATATAGATAAAGTTCTTATAATATCCGAGCAGGATAGGACTCGGAGCAACGGATTTAAGTTGGATAAGTTTAGGTTTAGGAGAGATATAGGAAGAAACTGGTTCACAATTAAGATGGTGGACGAGTGGAACAAGCTTACCAACTTTGTAGTAAGTGCTGGAACTCTGGAAAGTTTCAAAAGGAGGCTAGATAGATTCATGGATGATAGTGGTAGTAACTCTCGACAGGAGCTGTCATGCACAGGCCAACCGGCCTATTGCAGACTCCTTATTTTCTTATGTTCTAACTGCATACCAAAAAAATTACACTTAAACACTAAGCCGACATAACGAAGGATATTCCAATTCCAGAAATATCAACTTGGGAATGAAACATGTCAACACGGAGGCCGGAGACTAGGTAGTGATTGAATGGAACAAGTTACCAAACATTATCAGTCACCAACTCGAACAGGCTGAAGAGTTTCAAACACAGGCTCGATGGGGAGATAGGTGAGTGATAAGGGTGTAAACAGAAGCTACCTTGGAAATAAAGGTTAGATTAGTTTAGTGTAGTTTGGGTTAGTTTAGTTTAGGTTAGGATTAGGACACTGGACACGGAGAGGAAGTGATCAAGCTAGGAAACTTACACAAATCGTTGTGATCAAACAGCTGATTATTTCCGCCTTCAAAACATCGCTAAGAGGGATTATATCAATAGCCTTCTTAAATACACCAATAACTTAACCCTAACCTAACCGTCAACACACACCTGACTTGACCTGACCTATTGACCTGTCTTTCCCCTGGTCAACATACCTACTTGTCCATCCTTACCTCAGTAAACTGGGTCACTAAGATGTGTCCACACTCTCCACTCCCGACATACACGTCAAGTACTGAACAACCGCATCAATAGATCGATTCTGTGTACGAGTGTTTTGTTGTGTGTGTGTGTGTGTGTGTGATTTAAGGGAATGATAATTATTGGGTTGAAATAACGTATTGTGAGGTGTTATAGTGACGTAACGTCGTGTGTTATGAGGTGAGAATTAAACGATACAGTCGACGGCGATGAGGAGAACACGACTTAGTTGTGGAGTTCTTGATAGACGGTGGAAGACAACAATGAAATAGCTTAGTCACACCTGGAGAGACAGACACAACACAGAAGCAGTCATCACCGCCACAAGACAGAGAGGGGAGAGACAACACAGGTGTTATGGGCGCAATGAGGAAAGCAACGCCGTCAGGAGATGAGGTGATCCAGTCAATAGCCATAGGAGGATATTTCGTCATCACCGCCTTCCTCGTCCTGCTCCTCTGGTTCATCTGGAAAGTGTGTCGCCAGGTAAGATAATGTTCAGTTCACCTGTAATTAGGAACGTATGTTATTTATTAGTCTTTCCCTCCTCCTTGTAGCGCTTCTTAGTAATATATTTCAATCGCACTCTTTCTTTTCGTTATAAGAACATAAGAAAATAAGAAGTCTGCAATAAGTCGGTTGGCCTGTGCATGGCAGCTCCTGTCGAGAGTTACTACCACTCTCTATCATCCATGAACCTATCTATCCTCCTTTTAAAACTATCCAGCGTTCCAGCACTTACTACAAAGTTGCTAAACTTGTTCCACTCGTCCACCGCCCTATTTGTGAACCAGTTCTTTCCTATCTCCCTCCTAAACCTAAATTTATCCAGCTTAAATCCGTTGCTACGAGTCCTACCCTGCTCGGATAAAGTTCTTATAATATCCGAGCAGGATAGGACTCGGAGCAACGGATTTAAGTTGGATGAGTTTAAGTTTAGGAGGGAGATAGGAAGGAACTGGTTCACAAATAGGGTGGTGGACGAGTGCAACTTTGTAGTAACTGCTGGAACACTGGAAAGTTTCAAAAGGAGGCTAGATAGATTCACGGATGATAGAGAGTGGTAGTAACTCTCGACAGGAGCTGCCATGCACAGGCCAACCGGCCTCTTGCAGACTCCTTATTTTCTTATGTTCTTATGTTGAGTTTGTCTATTTGCTTACTAACATCGTTACTAGTCACTACTATCTTGCTTAATTTGTTTTCTTCGCTATCTCTGAATAGAGTCGGTGCCTCGGGTATCATGTTTAAATTTTTGGTGGTGAAAACTATTAAAAATATTTATTCAGATTATTGCTCATTTCTCCATCGTTATCAGTTAGCTCGCCGGTATCTGACTGTATTGGCCCAATCTTTTCTCGTGTTTTAGTTTGATACATTTGATAGAATCCCTTGGGGTTTGTCTTCGCCTCCCTTGCTATCCTCAGCTCATTATTCCTCTTTGCTTTCCTTATCTCGGTCTTAACCCTACCGGCCAATACCTTATAATAATACCGGAGGTAAATTTCGCCACGATTTATCCTCCTACCTATAGCCTTCCTTTGACCAATAATGTTCTTTAAATAATTATTTATCCATTTAGGGTCATTGTTGTTTGATCTGAGTTTTTTGTATGGTATGTTCTGCCTTTGTGCATTAAGTAACTCATTATTTAAATTGTCGTGGAACTTGGCAACCTCAGATCTCGTTATCAGGTCGGTTTCAATCTTCAGGTCCAAGTAGTTCACCCCCAAGCATGATACCCCCTCTCTCAACTGCCTCTTCAAACTATCAAAGTTTGCCCTTCTGAAATCTGGGACTTTTGTGGAATTTTCCTTACGGCTGCCCTGAAAATTTAACTGGAATCTAATTTCTTTGTGATCGCTGTTTGCAAGTTCGTTCCCAACCTCGACATGACTAATGAGGTTTTCTATGTTCGACAGAACTAAATCGAGTTATATTACTACCCCGGGTGGGTTCGGTTATATGTTGACTTAGGAAACAGTCCTGGATTGTTTCAAGAAAATCCTCTGATTCTGAGTTACCCGTAAGGTCAGTCCAATCTATTTAGCCAAGGTTAAAGTCGCCTACTATACAGACTTTGTTGTGTATGGAAGCCCTGAGCATTTCATCCCAGATAAGTCGCTCATTAATTCTATCAAGATTGGGAGGTCTATTATATAACTCCTGTGATTAATTCTATCCAAATTGTTTCTGAATTCCTCTCAGTTTTTATTTCTTTATTTATTTCACACTTCAGATTATCCCTGACATAGATTGCTACTCCGCCTCTTTTCCTATCTGCCTATCGGTATGGAATAATTTGTAACCTGCAATTTGGTATTCGACAGGTAACTCACGTGAGTCAAGGTTTACCCATGTTTCAGTGAATGCTACTATATCGATTTTTTCGGTACATACCAAGGCCCTAATATCATCCATTTTGTTTCTCATACTTCTACTGTTCGCGTAGTAGACATTTAAGTTAGTCGTGTTCTGAATCCTCCCTTTGCCGCGTTTAGGTTTTAACTCGCTGTCTAATTTAGTCTTGTCATCACTCCTAACACTATTTCCCTGTAACCTTTCACTTTGTTTACCCGCTCCCACTGCAGTCTCCTCCACCCCCATGCTCACATGTTCTCCTAGCAGTTTAAAGACTTCGACATCTTTTGGACTGCCCTCTTGAGAGTCCCAGCCAGGGTAGCCACTCCATCCCTAGACAGGTGCATCCCATCCCTAGCATAAAGGTCCCTTCTGCCGTAGAAGTTGTCCCAGTTGTCAATGAATGGGACTGATATTAACTTGCAATATCTGTCAAGACGGCCGTTGACACCAACTGCCCTTGATAACCATTCATTGGTAACTCTCCTTCTAGGCAGGACACCACATATGATAGGGATCCCTCCCCTAGACCTAATACGTTCTATAGCTGTCTTGAACTTATCAAGAAGCTCCTCACTCCTACACCGGCCAATATCATTGCCTCCTGCACTGAGGCAGATAATGGGTTTGTTCCCATTACCAGACAAGATATTGTCCATCCTGTCAACTATATCCCCCACCCCAGCTCCTGGCAAACACACCCTCATTCTATTTTTATCTTTACCGCATAAAGCTCTGTCCATGTACCGTACCTGTGAGTCGCCAACAATCAAGATTTTCTTACCTTTCTTGTCAGCCTTTTCCATGACTATACTAACGTCCAATTCGTCTATCAAAGGACTGAAAGAGTTGGTACACTTAGCTGTTGTTGTCGTTTCCTTGGTGTATTTTCTCACCACCAGTTTGGTCGTCCCTCTCCTCACAACCTTCCGTTCGCCTGAGTTTTCGTCATTCACCTGCTTTCCTTGTCTCGTTTCTTCCTTCATCCTCGCTATCTTTTCTTTTAATTTCAAGATATCTTCCTTGGCCCTCAGAAGGACACAGCCTTGTTCACAAGTCGCACTAGTCATTACTGACAGTTTATCCCCAGGAGCTAAGCAGCTGTGACCTTTCCTCTAGCGAGATCAAAAGACAACTGTGTTCTATCGGTGAGCCACGATTTTATCCAATTTAAAACTTTCCCCTCGATACCATGAGCCTTAATTTTTCTCAGAAGCCTCTGATGTGGTACTCTGTCAAATGCTTTGCTAAAGTCCAAGTAAATAACATCTTAATTATCATCATTATCTACTACCTCGAAGACTCCTAAAAAACGTCAGCAAATTTGTTAGACAAGATTTTCCCTTTGTAAACCCATGTTGAGAGTCGTAGAATAATTTGCTTTTCTCTAAATGCGATCGAATGCTATTTGCTATAATTGATTCAAGAAATTTCCCCACTACTGACGTCAAACTAATCGGCCGGTAGTTTGACGCTGATGTTGTGTCTCCCTTTTTGAATATGGGTACTACGTTTGCCTGTTTCCACAAGTCTGGCACAACTCCCGTGTCTAATGATTTTGTAAATAAATTTACGAGGGGTCCGCTAATCTGTTCCTTACACTCTTTCAAAACTGCCCAGGCTGTCAATGTGTGTGCCAAAGGCTTAGTATACAGTCTTCATTCTTTAAACATTTGGTTAACCCTTGGTAGTGGGTCTTACTTAGATATCCATAGGGGGTGCAGAGTGTCCATAGGTAGTGCTGGATGTTCATAGGTAGTGTTCACAGTGTTCAGAGCACAAGCAGAGGAGCTCCATGTTCTAAGTTGAGCTCCCCCACACACACACTGCCTCGTCTCACTTCACTCTCGCTCTTAGATTAAATCCATTCAGACGCTGCTGTTTCTTCTCTATTTTTCCGAGTGTGTGTTTGTGTTTTTTCTTTCCGCTGAGTAATGTGTCAAAGGCAGGTACAGCAGCAAGAGTGGCAACTTGCCACTGATGAATTAAGTTCATTCACGGGGATTGCTTCTAGTTTCTGTCTGTCTGTCTAGCTGTGTTGAGATAGCATAAACCTCGCCCTTTCTGGGTGCTGGACAACTCGTACCCATCAGAACATGTCAAGTCGTACCCAATTACTTTCAGGTTAAAAGTTTGAATTAGACCTGGTCTTGTTTCCGTGTGGTCATGACTCTAAAGTAATCTATCCAGAGTATCATTAACATACAATAACATACCTAATTCTATATGTGTTGGCCAATATTCTCACTCTTCGTTCTTTTATATCCTTATTACTACTGTACTGTATTTCATTCTTGACGTTGACATGTCAGAAGAAGAAATTCCTGACTATGTCAGTCACTCCGAAGAACAAGTTCGTTATACCGGAAGAAGTACCAGAGAGGAGCCCCGAATTATATACTATACACTAACTGGTTTGCTTATAAAAAACTGAGGCTAGAAAAATATCTGATTTTATGCATGTCTAGACGGATACACCCCATTTCGTCACCGATATCACATCCGTTTCGTCACCACTAACAGTCGCTGGTATTAGTGACAATTTGTAAGTTATTATTTTATACGAATAAAAATTACACATGTATACAGACGACTCGAGAATTATTGTTATTATTATTATTATGCGTGAATATTAATTATTTAATAAAGAAAACGATTAAAACATTAGTAAATAAACAAAATACAGAACAAATGAAGGTGGCTTGGCACCAGTGCATAAACCATAGTTTGAGGAAAGGTCACAGCACACTTAGCTCCAGGGGATAAATTGTCGGTAATGGCTAGTGCTACTTGTGAACAGGGCCGAGCTACTGGCCGGGTTAGTGATGGTCAAAGAAAAAACTTGAAATTAAAGGAAGTGATAGTGAGGATGAAGGAAGAAGACACGAGACAAGGAAAGTCCGTGTCTGGCGAAAACTGAGGCGAGTGGAAGGTTGTGAGGAGAGGGACGACCAAACTGGTGGTGAGAAAGCACACCAAGGATACAACAACAACAGCTAAGTGTACCAACTCTTTCAGTCCTTTGGTAGACGAATTGAACGTTAGCATAGCATTTCAGACTCCTTATTTTCTTATGTTCTTATAGTCAGGGACAAAGCCGACAAGGAAGGTACGAGAACCTTAATTGTTGGCGATTCCCAGGTACGGTGCCTGGACAGAGCTTTTTGTGGTAAAAATAAAAATAGGAGGCGAGTGTGTTCGCCAGGAGCTGGGGTGGGGGATTTAGTTGACAGGATGGACAATATCTTGTCTGGTAATGGGAACAAACCCATTATCTGCCTCAGTGGAGGAGGCAGTGATATTAGCCGGTGTTTGAGTGAGGAACATAAGAAAAAAAGGAGTCTGCAATAGGCCGGTTTGCCTGTGCATGGCAGCTCCTGTCGAGAGTTACTACCACTCTCTATTATCCATGAATCTATCTATCCTCCTTTTAAGACTATCCAGCGTTCCAGCACTTACTACAAAGTTGGTAAGCTTGTTCCACTCGTCCACCACTCTATTTGTGAACCAGTTCCTTCCTATCTCCCTCCTAAACCTAAACTTATCCAACTTAAATCCGTTGCTACGAGTCCTATCCTCCTTGGATATTATAAGAACTGCACTACTGAACTGCTGCATTACATTTCACTAATTCACTGCACTTTCCTACAACAGTTACATATATTTTTTATTTTTGTAATCATAGATAAAGCTAAAATGCATGGTATATATACTGATAGATGTGGATTATCTCTTGTATTGGGTACGAGTTAACTTTTTTGGGGTACGAGTTAACTTTTTTGGGGTACGAGTTAACTTGGGTACGAGATGACCCTAACATGCCCTTTATTATTGATCCATCATGTACCTGTATGTCTTTCGTGAGTGATGATATTTTTTTTAATTTTCAAATTTATCTGGACTAAATCAATTTCTTCCTTGTATGTCCCTGTTTTTTCTGTTTTATTTTCAATCTTAGTCGTGTTGATGTTTTTCTTTATCTATGGAGTTTTTTTTTTCCCTAGGAGACTCCATGCAATAGCAAGACAACGCCCGTATTGAGTGACAGTGTTCAGGAGGTACGTGTTCCTCACCACCTCCGCTACCTGCTGCTCCTCCCGCGCCCACAACGTAAACACCCACCGCCCTTAGGAACTTCCTCCCGCCCACGTTACACCACCGTCTACCCTCACCGCCACTCCACCTTCATCCCCACCCTCAATAGTATATACGAGGAGTGATGTGGACACTATACACGGGACTTGACGTTGTCCAGTGGCCCCTGTGATGGTGTAGTGTTGTGACTTACACCTACAGTGACTAGTGTAATGTCGTGAGTTACACCTACAGTGGCTAGTGTAGTGTCGTGAGTTACACATTGTAAATAGTGTACTGAGCAACATGTCGTAACTGGCCGGTGGCACCTGTGTAAAAGATGATGTGAATATAAGAGATGTGTAAATATATGTTAATAAAGAAGATATGAATGATTATTATGATTTGTTATTTATCTTTCCTCAACTTTTAACAATAATACTTTCAGAAGGTCAAACTTTCATAGGTATTACGTTTGGGAGTGAATTACATGACCTCACTTTACCTTGGGACCTGACAATGATAACCTCACAATATATGACGGTTGGGGATGACCTGATAACGAGATCTGAGGTTGACGAGTTCCACAACAATTTAAATAATGAGTTACTTAATGCACAAAGGCAGAACATACCATATAGAAACTCAGATCAAACAACAATGAAGTTTACCTCCAAGATTATTAAAAGGTATTGCCCAGTAGGGTTAAGACCGAAATGAGAAAAGCAGAGGAATAAGGAACTGAAAGTAACAAAGGAGGTGAAATCAAACCCCAAGCGATTCTTCCAGATGTATCAATCTAAAACAAGAGACAAGATTGGACAATACAGTCGGATCCCGGCGAGCTAACGGATAACGACGGAGAAATGAGCAATAATTAGAACAGATATTTTTCAAGTTTTCACCACCGAAAATTTAAACATGATACCCGAGGCACCGATTATATACAGAAATAGTGAATGAAATAGATTAAGCAAGATATTATAAGAACATAAGAATGGAGGAAACTGCAGCAGGCCTACTGGCCCGAACTGATGGGCAGTCCCGTTTACACCCAACCCCTATCGCTCGTATATCCATCGGCACTAAATCCGATTGGGGTAACGTCACGAGTGGAGTTCCCCAAGGCTCAGTACTTGGACCGTTACCAATTATTTTATATATATATATATATATATATATATATATATATATATATATATTTCATTAGCCCAATAAAGCACGCGGACTTCTACATACGTGTGTGTGTGTGTAATCAACACCTCAACCCGCCAGGCTTCGAACCCACGGCCCACGAGCCCATGACTGTGACCGGGAAACGCTAACCGCCGGACCACCAGGATACTAATAGCAGTTCTAGACTTTGTTATATTTCACACAAAGCCTGTTCAACGAGCTTATGGCGCCGTGAACCTCTAATGGGGACTACCCGTATAACGTTTTTTTTATGGGTTATAACCACCCGGGCCAAGGTCACTGACCCACATCAGGGCCTGGGGGGGCGAAAATGTAATTGTAATAATAATAATAATAATAATATACTAATAACAATAATTCAGAGAAGTAAAATTTATAATAAAAAATAAAATACAGTATTAAGATAATAATGATAACAATAATAATAACACTGCAATTATAATAATAACAATAATAATAAAGAACCATAAAGAAATACAAAAATTAAAAAAAAAGATCAAGAGTGAGAAACAATATATGTATGTTGTGTTGTCAATGGTAAGAGAAACAATTGAGACCCTGTAACTGTGTGTAAATGAGGCAGAAAGTCAGATCATCAACCTGTTATGCCTGGTTGTGAAGTGACTCAATATATCGTAATGATATATGTGGCTCGTTTTGTAGTATTTACATGTGAAACGAAGATATTTATTTGCAATAAACTTTTCTCAGAGCAGTGTTCAGAGTTCTCGTTCATTTTGCCATATTGTGTTACCCTTACGCCCGTATTATTAAACCACATCTTCCCTTGAAGAGGGTCGTCGTGTTTCAACCCGAATTTTAAACGAAATGAGTCCTGAGGGACACCGCAGTACAGTACTTAACGGGGTGGTGTGGCGGTAAAATGAACTAATTCCAATATTATAAATTAGTTTTTCAGTGTTCGAGAACTCTTTGTGGCGAGTGTACTGTACGTGATGTATGCTGTGCTCAGTTGTGGCGGCGCATTTCAATTTTTGAGGTGTCGTCTATCGTTAGATCCGGGTACATAGGGGTTTCTTTAAAGTAAATATGTGCATAACTTGACATGTTGCTTTCTGAGGCCCAGGCCTGGAGACCCTGGGTGACTTCTCGTCGGGTGCTGGTGGTTCTTACTCCTCCGGGTGGGCACGACTCGTAGATGGTAGACCGAGGTATTTGAGGTACTCAAACTACCCAACCAGGAGCGAACTCGTAACAATGGTTTCAAATTAGACAGATTTAGACTCGAGTCAGATAAACATTGGTTTGGAAATAGAGTAGTGGACGAGTGGAACAAGTTACCAAACATCACCTATAACTCGAACACACTGGGAAGCTTCAAACACAGGTTGGACGGATATATGAGCAATAGGTGTTGGGTGTAAACGGGCCTGCCCAGTATGTGCCAATAGACCCGCTGCAGTTTCCTCCATCCTTCTTAATATTATAAAACTTCACTCCTCTGCATTTCGTATTACTGGATCCGTTTTCTCTCTTGATTCTATTTTTTTTTTTTATTCTTGGGAGACTGAAAGAATGTGTGTTTAATATATTTCGCCTTTCTGTGAATAAGTTTTCCGATCACCTGAAGATTCTCACCCCAGTTTATTTCACCTCAAGATTAACCACACTAACCCCCCCCCCCCCCCCCCACCCCCAAATGGCATTAGGGTGGTTAATTTTTAAGTGAAATAAACTGGGGTGGAGATTCTTTAGGTGATCCTAGTTTTAATGCTAAACAAATAGTCGCCCATTTGGTGTGAGGTGTTCCTGTATGAGATTGTTCGTGTTTACCCTCATGACGGTAAGTTATGAGGGAAGATGTTGAGCAATGTGGTTTGATTTACTGCCAAATAAGCGAAAGTTTTGGACAGGTGGTGTCTAATAACGCTTAACTTTGCCCTGGAAGATGATTTGTAAGTATTGAGAATCATTACAGTGAAACGTCTTGTCTTGTCTTATATACTGTACGTAATTATATAACCCTATGTAGTATGTGTGTGTGTGTAAATTTTTCGTCTCAACCTTTGTTTAGTCTGGTTAACCTTATTGTTTCCTTCATTATCGACAAATTTATCGTTTGTAATATTTTTAAAATTTTGTAGAACCTTTTCAATAGACTGGAATTAAACAAAGAAGACAGGTTTATGCTTTGGGGAATATTGCACTTTAATTCTTGAAGCGTTTTAAGAGAGTCACCCATTACACCCACTTTCCTGTGATGCGTTTTCTATGTTAAAGGGACTATGGGGGGGGACTAGTTTACTTCGCGGTGTTAATTCTCGCCACTTCAGGCCACTGTAGAGTTGTGAAGAGTTTCCCGAGGTTTAAAATCAACCCAATGAGTCTTTCTTTGATCATTTACTGAGATGAAAGTTCAATGCGTCTTTTATACTATTTAGAAACTTTTGTTTTAAGGTGAAAGTCTCATTAAATGACCGAAAGTTTTGATGTGGGATTGATTTTTGGCAAAGTTGAAATTTTTGTTATTGTGAATTCTTTCTCTCTCACTGTGACCTTGTCCTGTTACGTTATTATTTTTGTTTTTTCTTCTCCTCTTCCTCCAACAAGATATGTATATATCATTAAGATTTACTTACTTGTTATGTATTCAAACTGGGAGTATCAGGGGGTATTTGCAACCCTGGTTCTCAAATAACTGTATTTTTTTTTATTTCTCCTTGCTTGGAATAATGTAATTCAACTTTTATGCGATTGGGATTTCGTGATATACGTTGACTTTATTTTTTTTTTTTTTTACTGGATTATCCCACCAGAGCACAGGTCAGTGACCCACATCAGGGCCTGAGGGGCGAAAATATAATAATAATAATTCTTAATAATTAATAAAAATATAATAATAATAATAATAATAATAATAATAATAATGATGATGATGATGATAAAGGACCATAGATAATTAAAAAATAATAAAATAAAAAGTGAGAAATGAGAATTGATATATGTATGTTATGTTTTCAAAGTAAGAGAAACAATTGAGACTGCAACTGTGTGTAAAGGAGGCAGAAAGTCAGATCAACAACCTGGGACTTGGTCTCAATTGTTGTGATGCCATATGGCCGGGGTGACGATTCTTCAGGTGATCCGTTTGGGTTAAGGTTGGTTTGCATTGAACATGTCACCTCATACGCAGTGGAAAGTTACAGGGGGTGACATGTTCAATGCACTTGATGAGGTGTGCCCACGGGAAGCTGCGTCATACTATGCTGAGTAAAGCATAAAGTAGGTGGCTCCTGGCCACCTAAAGCGGGCAGTAGCTTGATATCCTTGACTAGAGGAAGATGTTATTTGAGAGCCGCAGTGGATGGCTCGGTCTTCCCTCGAGGGGGGACGAAGTCCCAATTCCGTTCTCCCTGGATGGGTCACTACTCAAAGTCCCGCTCACAACTTAATATCGAACGGACGTTGATTCACGTCTATTTACATGGACGCCGTCCCTTCCTCACCACACTCATAATTAGTGGAACTTACGGTTGATCTACACTCAGGAATTATATACATAATACTTTTTAATAAAGCAAGAAACTTCAATTGGGTTTCGTTACTAAAGCCCAATATAATATATGTGAACCAACCTGGTTAACTTGGAATTAACCAACCGGATCACAGGTGGCAGCGGTGGGAAACACGGGCCACTACAGCAGAGAGAGAGAGTGTGTGTGTGATAAGACTTTAATGGCTGCTGTATACGATCTTATATCACGTTTATTAGAATCAAATTGAACCATGGAACACTGTCTGGTCCAAGATACATGTACAGTATTTACCACGTTGACACACAGCCACTCAGCGCCGGCTTGTAACCTGAGTAGTGAACGCTCGTACCAACCCTCAACACACTGAGGCCTTCAACTTTTATGTGAGTCAGTCAGCCCAATGGGCGATAGGGGTTGGGTGCAAACGGGACTGCCCAGTATTGGCCAATAGACCCGCTGCAGTTTCCTCCGTTCTTATGTTCTCATGTTATCACATGACTAACCGACCATTAATGTTTCTTCCATCTGAGGGAGTTTTTTGTCGAATTTATCCCACGAATAGACTTACTGATTTTATATATAGATTAGGCAACCCAAAGTGTCCACCTGAAAAGCTCCCCCCCCCCCCCACCCCGCTTAACCTCACCTGAATTTTAACCACCCCAGCACAAAACAATGCGGAGGGGGCGTTGCCCTCTTCTGTCAAGATGACCTACGCCCGCCACGCCTGGATGTTCAAGTCCCAGCAGATGTGGAAGCATTATGGGTACGTGTTGTGCCACGGGCCCACCCACGCCACACTGCTTCCATCATAATCTGTGTGGCATACCATCCGCCTCGCTCACCCACCAGAGACACTCTTATCAATCATCTCATTACCACCTCAGACCACCTCAGAGTTAGGTACCCATATGCCAAGTTAGTATTATGTGGGGATTATAATTAAATTGACACCACTGATATCCAGGACCAGCTGTCACTATCACAAGTTGTGAACTTCCCCTCACATGGTCAAAATACCCTTGACCTTATTTTAACTGACTTAGCGGACCAGTACCAACCACCTCAACCAATGCCTCCTATCGGGTGTAGCACACACTTATCAGTGCTCTGGTCCCCAGCTGCCACTCCCACTCAAGTACAGAGACCCTACATCAAGACCAACAGGCCGATTACTGACTCTACAGTGCGCCTCTTCGGGCAGTGGATAGTTCACCATCCCTGGACTGAAGTACTTAGCGTGGATGACGTGGAAACCAAATGGATAAATTATACCAACACCACCACGGAAGCTCACCACCACTTCTTCCCCGAGAAGTCCGTCAGATCTCACCCAGCTGACTTGCCCTGGATCAGACCTCGGATCAAAAGACTTATGCAACAGAGAGACAGAGCCTTTCATCTCAATGACCACATCCGCTACAGGTCCCTCCACAACCGAGTCATCCGCGAAATACGCACTGCAAAGAAGCCCCACTACCCAACCAAATTTCAACACACACACACACACACACACACACACACACACCCAACCAAGTTGCAACACCTGAAACAGACCAACACCAGTCAGTGGTATGGTAAGGTTAAAGAACTCTGTGGACTAAACAATAAGACACACCCCCTCCCCTTCCTTAGCCATCTCACTAATGTTGACGCAGCTGAGCAATCAAATAACCATTTCGCTACTATATGCCAGACGCTCCCCCGGCTTGACACAACCACTCTCCCTGCTTACCTACCAGCCCCCCTTCCCACTGACTTAGTAGAAGAATTTGAAGTAGCAAAACGTCTGGACAAACTAAAATTAAAACGCTCTACCACCCCCATTGACTTACCAATGAAACTCTTCAAGGAGTTCTCCCCGGAGCTTGCTAAACCCCTATGCTCCATCATAAATGCTTTTCTCAGTCAAGCCAGATGCCCAGTTGACTGGAAGACCTCTTATATATCACCAGTGCCCAAGTCAACCAACCCACAATCCTTCAATCAGCTACGACCTATTGCAATCACCCCAATACCCAGCCTAATCTGTGAAAGTTTTGTGTTCGACTGGGCTTATGCTGATATTGCAGGAGTCGTAGACCCTCACCAATTTGGCAATATGAAAACTTCCTCCACCACTCACTGTCTTGTCAGCTTTCTCGATTACATATACCGCCATCTCGAGAAACGAAAAACGTCTGTAGCTATCGCCTTCATTGATTTCACTAAAGCATTCGACCAAGTCGACCACAATATAATCATCAACAAAGCTATTGACCTCGGGCTTCGGAGAAGTCTTATACCATGGCTTACAGACTTCCTGAGTGACCGACGCCAAGCTGTACGCTTCCGAGGGGCTGTCTCCACCTTTCACCTGTGGCGTCCCCCAAGGCACCAAGATGGGATCACTCTGCTTCCTTATGCTTATCAATGATGCCCGAAGAGAAACCCCTACTCGCTGGAAATATATCGACGACTCCACCATTGGGATCAGCGTCAACAATTCTGCTCCCGACTATACCGCCCTTCAGGATTTATTGAACAGTCTCCAAAACTGGGCCACCAACAACAACGTCACCATCAACCATACCAAGACCATGGTTATGCACATCAACCTCTCCTCCGACATTGTCCCACCCCCTTCCATTACTTTAGGTCCGAGCACACTCCAGGTTGTAGATTCCACGAAGCTCCTCGGCGTCACCATAGACAACAAACTAAATTGGAAACCACACGTCAGTGAAGTTGTCAAATCCTCCAGTTTCCGTCTCCACCTCCTCCGCCGACTCAAGTCCCTCGGAGTTCCTGCACCCGAGCTCCTCAGTGTTTACTCAACATTCATACTTCCCAAGCTCACCTATGCCTCCCCAACCTGGTCTTCCTCCCTAAATGCCACACAACGTAAACACCTAGAAAAAGTGCAAAAGAGGGCATGCAAGATTATTCTTTCCCCTTCCTACTCCACATATCAAGAAGCGCTCAACACACTGACCCTTTCGACTCTCACTGACCATCACCACAACCTCATCTGCAAATTTGGAAGGAAGCTTCTGCACCATCCTCGACACCGGCTCCTACTACCACCTGAGATCCCTAGCCCGAGAATTGCTGTTCGACACCACAACCGCATCCAGCCCATATGTGCACGAACTGATCGCTATAAGAACAGCCCAGTCCCAACCATTGTAAAAATTATCAATAACTTGTAATAAACCAGTGTATTCACTCCCAGTAAATACTACTTCTTGCACTGTCACTATGCTGAAATGCCCTGTAGTTTGAGCTTTTCCCCATCTAGTTATTATATATCTTATTTATATCACTTATGTTATTTGTATATTAATTGTAATTCGAAACCCATTCCCCAATTATGTAACTGTATATTTTTAGCCTTCTGGCTGCCAAGCTCTTTCAATAAACCGTTATTATTATTATTATTATTATTAATAGGGTTATTAAAGTAGAATGATGACAGAAATACAACAGAGTGCAAAAAACAGTTTATTGAATATTATTACATCGGGTATTGTAAAGTAATGTGTTTCAATAAGTTACAGAAGTACAAAAATACAGACTAAGTCAATAGTACAGGATCTGTTAAGACGTCAGTTGTTGGTGTGGTGATGATGGCCGATAAAGTAGTGCATGGATTTAACTGTAAACGCCTTGTGGACACTTGCCGGAAAAACTGTAGCAATTACTCCTCGTTTTCTCGGAGATGTTTGTGTGATGGCCGAGGCGAAGCGCTCACACCACAAATACGTAGGACTTAAAATAACAAATGCACTTTTTTATGGAAGCTGTGAACTTGTACATGTGGCAGCCTTTGGTGTGGCTGTACCCTACCAAGCCGTCTTTATTTCAGAAGTGTTTCGTCCAGTTCATCTGATTATGGCAACTTTGATAATTAATTTTACGTTTTTAGAAGTCCAAGTTGTTGAAGGTAATTAATAACAGGCAAGATATCCTCACACAGTAAAGGTGACACAGCTCCCAGGAAGGTATTGAGCCCCGTGATCTGCTTGGCTGGATGATGAGGAAGGTCTATTTTTTTTATAATAACTTCAATTCCGCTGGACCTCATTAGTCATCCCAGCTTAACTCACCCCGACGCTACCTTGGGACTTATGCTAGGTTAGGTTGGGTTAGGTTAGGTTAGAATAGGTTAAGTTAGGTTAGAATAGGTTAGGTTAAGGATAGGACAAGAATAAAGATCCCCATACAGGTTCAGTTTCGCCTGTCATTCGGACGGTGAAATTTCGGTTTCCACATTGCCTCCGTTCCATTTTGGATTCGTGAGGTACAAGTCATGGTGCCTCTACTCAGTAACAATGAACTGAACCTGTTGTGTTGTGTCTTGTCCAGAAATAAGAAAGAAATACCCTAAGGAACCAATGAACGAACAATTGACCTCTCAAACTAGACCACTTACTACACCCTGTTCTCATGAAGGGACTGAGAGTAGGGCCTGGAGACGAGTTTATTTACCTTCCGACGGACGGTCTAACAATACACTACGCGAGCAGAACAACGACATATCACCAAGGACTGCCAATTATATCATCGATTTACTTCATTTCTCCACCAAAAGTCAGACGCCGTTGATTTTTTGTTTCTCTCAGAATATTCTTTACTTACGCCTGTGCAAACCGTCACACCGATCCCACACACGCTCAAACTGGCCTGTGCAAAGGTAACACAGCGAACTGGGCGTGTGTAGGACCTCAGGTGAAATAAACTGTAGTAATTAATCTTCTGGTGATCCAAATTCCTAAACAATGTATACTGAATCCTGCTCAGATGTATTATTGAATATTTCTAATGATTAGTAACATAAACCCGAGAGTAAGGGACTGGGTGAACTAAAGTCAACGAGAACATAAGCATTCTAAGATTTTCCAGCCGACATTTTCTTTTGGTGTTACGTAAGTTTTCATTTGATCTTGATGCTTTTTGTTGAATACTGGTTGAGAGTTAATGAGTTTATTATTATTATTATTATTACCATTATCATTGTTGTTGATATTGATATTGAAACAGCTTATTTAGCCAGAAAAACACAGATACAGAGTTGAGAGCCTGTTATTATTACCATTGTTGTTGTTATTTTACTATTAAAGGAGATCGGTAAACATCAAGTTAATTACACCAATGATTGTCCCAGTAGACCCTAAATTAAGACCTTAATCCACCCGAGGTGTTTATAAACATCAAAACAGATTGGAAAATATGAGTCATTATATATATTTATTTATCCGCTGGGAGCAGGACGAGGAGGAGGAAGAGGAAGAGGAAGAGAAGGAATGAGCAGCAAGAGAAGCAAGGGCTGGAACAGGAAGAGGAGGCGTGATAAGCTCATTACCCACAAGTCACAATTCCTGGAAAATGGAGCCGAGGTTCTTAGTGATGAATGAATCCACCTGACGACCTGTTGCTGGGTCTTTGAGGGCACACGGATAATAACTCACTGGGTAGGTTAGGTTAGTCAGGGTATGTGAGGTTTGGTTAGGTTTAGTTTGGTTATGTTAGATTAGATTAGGTCAGATTAGGATAGGTTAAGTTATGGTAGGTTAAGATAAGTTATGTTACATTAGGTTAAGTTAGGTTATGTTATATTAGGTTAAGTTAGGTTATGTTACATTAGATTAAGTTCGGTTATGTTGGATTAGGTTAAGTTTGGTTTGGTTGGGTGTGCTTTTGTCCTACCCTGGTGTTAGTGCATGACGTCCCTTACTGAATTCGGGAACTATACGTCTTCATCAAATGGGAGGCGGTGATAAGGTGTGTGGGGGGGGGGGGGGGGGGGGAAGGCTCTTACTTACCGAAAACTCTTCACAAACTCCAACAACAATTAACCCATTAAGAGGAGTTAAGTGACCCGGGACGAGGTGCTTGAAATATCTCCTCCGTTGGAAATATTTTCGAATATTTACAAACTGGTCGAATCTTCGCCCTCTTTGTCTCTGTGATGACGAAGTAGTGACATCAGCAGCTGCGTCCAAGTTATATCTAATTTACTAAACGGCTTTGAGACATAAGAACAAAAGAATGGAGGAAACTGCAGCGGGCCTATTGGCCCATACTGGGCAGTCCCATTTACACCCAACCCCTATTGCTCATTTAAGCATCCAACCTATGTTTGAAGCTATCCAGCGTATTCGAGTTAATGATGATATTTGGTAAATTGTCCCATTCATCCACTACTCTGTTTCCAAACCAGTGTTTACCTATTTTGCGCCTTAATCTAAATTTGTCTAATTTAAAACCATTGTTACGAGTTCGCTCCTGGTTGGATAGTTTGAGTTCCTTTGTAATGTCCACTTTGTTTAGCCCTGACTTCCATTATACACCTCTATCATGTCGCCCCTCGCTCTACGTCTCTCGAGGGAGTGCAAATTAAGATGCTTTAACCTGTCTCTGTACTCAAGGTTCCTGATGCCCGGGATTAGTCTTGTCATTCTCCTCTGGATTCTTTTCAAGCATTCTATATTCATTCTGTAATACGGTGACCAGAACTGAACTGCGTATTCCAGGTGTGGTCTCACAAGCGCAAGATATAATCTTAAGATGACCTCGCTAATCTTGTAACTAACACTCCTTTGTATGAACCCAAGTACTTTATTAGCCTTGTTACGAGCAAAAACACATTGTTTACTTTGCTTAAGATTCCTACTTATCATTACTCCTAAATCTCTCTCGCAGTCGGATTTCACAATGGTATCGTTGTTCATCTGGTAACTGGTTTCCCTGTTTACATCTCCTATACTGAGTACTTTACATTTGTTCACATTGAATTTCATCTGCCATTTTTCAGACCATTCGAAAAATTTGTTTAGATCTTCCTGTAGTTTTGCGGAGTCCTCGTCAGATTTAATTACACGTCCTATTTTATTGTCATCAGCAAATTTACTTATGTTGCTGTCTATGCCGATATCTATGTCGTTTATGTATATAATAAATAATAATGGTCCAAGAACTGAGCCTTGGGGAACTCCACTAGTGACGTTGCTCCAATGGGATTTAGTGCCGTTAATGCTCACTCGCTGTTTCCTGTCCTGTAACCACGCCCTAATCCATTACCTTTGATGCCATGCTCTTCTACCTTTCTAATTAGTCTTTCGTGGGGGACTCTGTTGAAGGCTTTGCTAAAGTAGAGATATACCACATCATAATTGTGCCCCTCGTCCACCGATTCGAAAACTGATGAAAAGAATGTTAATAGATTAGTTAGACATGAACGCCCGCTTGTGAAGCCCAGTAATACTTTATAACACGAAGACCTTAGTTGTTGAAGCGTATTAATACATTATAACATCAACACAAAGAACTAGTTGTTGAAGCGTAGTAATACATTATAACATCAACAAATACACTCTCGTCCTTTACGTCTTACAGTATAAATAAATGATGACCTAAACTTAATCTTCAGTGTATTGCTAGGATAAGGCTGTGCACACACTCTCAAACCCACTCACTAATACAGTTGAAATCCTTCCATCAAGTCGGCTTATTCTAACAGGCTGACGGGGCACAAGGAACAATGAACAAACCTTTGATAACGGAGAACACAGTATTGAACACTGTGGTGCTCCGGGCTTCACTAAAAGGGGTTTTACGGAGAACAGGACTTTTTTTCCCCTGTGTTTTTTTCCCTTGAAGGTTTTCTTCTTGTGTTTTCCTTTTCTCCTACATTCGACGTATTCAAAGCCGGATGTATCACTCTGATCTCTCACTCCTTTTATGTAGGTGAGATCTTGTTTGGTTAGGTTTCGTTAGCGTTAGTCAGGTTGTCTCACATTTCCACAAAAGCCATCAGGCGGTTCAGTGATCAAGGCTATGGCCAGCTTATAACACAGCCACACGATCTCGCTCCCCTAGAATACCCTATCATGGTTTCATCACCGAGTGGCTCACGCTGCGGGAATTGTTTAAGGGATGACAGAAACACAACGGGAACGGGCCTATAGTAAGCTCCAATTACTCACAATGAAACTACCCAGCCGTACCAGAGTCTTATATATCTATAAAGGACTCCAAAATATCCTTTAATTGGACACAAAGGATAAAGGAGTAGCCATGTAGGAGATAATGATATATGACTTACCGTAAAGCGGGAATTTTATCACTTTACCTACTAACCGCTCGGGTGGCTGGTATGCTCTGTGTTAGTTTGCTATGAATCTTTATTGTCCAGTGATAGTACAGTGGGAAATTGTAGTACCTAGAGTAAACCTGTATTGTTTGGTAGTAAAGTACTGCGGGTCACATTGGATAACACTCTACCTACAAACTTAAGGTATCTTTTTACTAGAAATACAACTAAATCACTATACTGTATACCGTACAAGCTTCCGTAAAGTATTTGTCTGGGGTAAATATATTTGGTGCGATAAAGGGAAAGTTGTTTATTATATAACTTATGTTCTACTTCATGGCTGTAAACGTATTGCAGTATTTTAATTTCTATCTTCATTTAATCTCTCTCTCTCTCTCTCTCTCTCTCTCTCTCTCTCTCCATATTAATTAGGATATCTCTAAAATGGAATGAACCTGAACGTGTCAAATGACCAGACAAGGAGGTAATCATTATCGCCAATGGAGGTATTTATCTTCTCTCGTTTTCTATCGTTTTACACGCTTTCTCTTTTAAGGCATTTCAGGGTAAACTCCTCTACCGAATACATCTCACATACGGCACAAAATCCACACCTAAAATAATACTGGAATCTATATTTTAATGATTCCATATTTTTAAACCAGGGAAGTAAGTTATTTTATGCCTTAATTCACAATCACTATAAAATATATTGCACAGAAAACCTACAAAAGAAAATGTTAATATTTTTTTTAAGTAGCTTTAGATTAGATAAGATTAACTTAGATTAGATTAGAATTAGATAAGCTTTTAACGGATATCTAGGGCTCACAATATGTAATAATCAAATCCCTTAATCAATATTGTAAAGTGATAGTAGGTCCCATGACATGACGGGTCGTTTAGGAAGAGGGTGAGTACAAGACAGTGTGACTACTAAGCCTTCGGTACACAGTGAGGCAGTACTGTTAGCACGGTACACGACCTCCTTAACTCCCCAACCCCTTAATATACCGTAAAACCCCTTAATATATCCTAAACCTCTTAATATACCATAAAAAAACCTTCCCTTACCCTAAAACCCCTTAATATACCCTAAAACCCCTTAATATAACCTATAACCCCCTCAAGGCAAATACAGAGCCCATTAATATTGCTTAAAAATCCCCCTTAGACATTGCGGTGTGCTAGAGACGTTCAATAACTAATGTTAAAATCTGTACCTTCCAAGTTTCAACCAAATCCGTCCACTCTGTCGTGTTCACTCTAAGGACTAATCAAGGACATTACGAACACGACGACACGTACGGATCCATAATATCTAGGGGTCATGGAAACAAAGCGAACCTAATCCTGATAATATATGGAGGGTAAATACTGATAATGGAATTTATCTTAGATCTTGCCAGGTTATGTTTCACGCGGCACACAACAAGTTCTTGGATAAATTATCGTGTTTACAAGATGCCCAGATGGCCTCTCTCTCTCTCTCTCTCTCTCTCTCTCTCTCTCTCTCTCTCTCTCTCTCTCTCTATAAAAGCTGCGGTCTGTGAGGGGATATCCTTCTCTCGGGTACTTATAAAGTCAAACTCTAGGGATCACTAACCTAACCAAACCTAACCTAACCCAACCCTCAGATAACGTTAGAGTGTTTCATCGTCAGGGTTAAATAAACTAGGGTGTGTAATCTTCAGGTGATCCAACTCCCTAAGTGTGTCCTCAAAACAAAAACACTAAATTGCAATCACGGATCACCAGAAGAAACCCTCGTGCTGTACACTGGTGTAAGGGTCTAACTCACACACACACACACACACACACACCTCCCCCCCACACACACACACCTCCCCCCCCCACACACCTCCCCCCCACACACACACACACACCTTCCCCACACACCTCCCCCATATCCCCTCCACACACCTCCCCAACACACACCTCCCCCACACACCTACACCCCCCCCCCCCCACATACACACCTCCCCTACACGCACCTCCCCCACACACCTATACCTTCCCCCACACACCTCCCCACACACTCCTCCCCACACATACTACATGACTGAGGACCTTCCAAGTCTTCCTCCATTACCAGGTTTTAATGTAGTGCTCAACCTTTTCAGAACTCTTGCAGCAATTACTTTCCTTAATGAATACCTCCTGAAGTATGGGATCAGCAGGGAACTGGAGATGACACGTAAAATCCCTAACACACGTTCTCTTAAGCTCAGATTCTCCAAGAGTTCTCCTAAGCATAGATTCTCCAAGAGTTCTCCTAAGCTCAGATTCTCCAAGAGTTCTCCTAAGCTTAGATTCTCCAAGATTCTTAACGGTGATTATTTCTCGTGACTGAAGACGTAACAATGCATCTAACTGTGTGACTTGAGCTAAACCATAGAAATAATGGCAACAGAAAGACATCGAGACTCTCCCTTAACTAGTTACGTTCGCTTAGTACTAGTTAGGAACAGAGGTGTGATCGGTACAATACAGGCAGACAGATCGAGTCCTCTCATATACCAAGACTCCAAAGTACTGTAATGGAAGGATGTGTGTGTTGTGGTTTTTGTCTTGTATTCAACAGTGATGCGGACAATATTACACAGGGGACAAATGACTGCCCCTAGTAGTTTGAAGTCTTAGCTAGGCCCCTGGAGACGTAAAATATCGACATAGTAAATTTTTAATAAGAATTTGTACGTTACTTTTGTATGGTGCTGAGTATGACTTGTATTAACGTAGTATAATTGAGTATACAGTAGCTTAGTATAACTTGTATCAACATAGTATAATTTAATATAACTTTCTGCAACTTTTTATAACTTAGTATAACTCTATGTAACTTAAAATGTTGTGCCCTGGTGTGTGAAAACTGAACTAAAGAAGTCATCATATGCTTCCTTTCTCATGAGGCAAGAACCAATAGTATTTTCTCTCAGTAAACTCGAATTTGTTTTTAATCTCGACTCTACCTGTGGTCTTTGACTCCTGAAGCACTGTTACCAAACTCTGATTCCGTATGAAAGACTGAGAGGTACAGTTGTGATCAAAATTCCCAGGACACTCGGCGGAGTCTGGCATGTAAGGACTTGAGGTGAGGGAGAGTAAAATTGTAACATATTTTCTCAGGTTTTCGCTTGTATCAAGGAACGTTTATTTGTCCACTTTGTGATTCTGACGTAATATATGATGAAAAGCCGTGTTATTATATATAAATCATTCGTATATGTGACTCAGAAGTAGATGCCAGATATTGACAAGTGTTAAGGGAATTTTGTCACCAACTGTACATGGTGTCAACACAGGCAGGGTTATCAATGTTTAACTTATCAGGCTGGGCGTCACGGGGCACCACTTGGAGGGGGTGGCCGAGTAGATACAACGCTCACCTTCTGTCTCAAGGATTGCTGGTTCGATCTCGGGGTAGGTATCTTACTTTACACTTGGTGAAGTGATGACGGTCAAGTACAGTGTAAATCAATTTGGCTCCTTGTGTACTGAAGGTTTAGTGTACAGTGTGTTGTATCCACACTGCCTCTAATGGGCCCTCATGCGTATGGGACGCACTTCCTTAAGCTGAGGCACTTTATAATGTGGGCGTGGTGAGTCCCTTTAAGAGTTCCCAACTTAATTCCCACTAAGAATCGTGACCTTTGAGTGATAATAAGCTTCAAGACTTTTACCAAAAACGCGAAAACTCATTTTTATTCCATTACCAACGAGAAGTAACTCCCTGCAACAGAGAGCTGAGTTACGGCTTAACATGAAGATTACGGCGTTTGAAGTTCAACTGAAGCGAAGAAACTGAGACGCGGGAAGATTGGATCTAGAGGAGTAATCTGACGTCTTCCTGGGCAGTGTAGCCTTCTGAGGGCGAGGGGTGGGGGGAGGAGGAGGGACAAAAAATAAGGTGGGAGGGGGAAGAGAAGGGGAGGGACAAGAAAGAGGGTGGGAAGGGAGGGGAGGAAGATGGAAGAGAGAGTTAGGGAGGGAGAGAGAAGAAGAGGAGAAGGAGGTAGAGAGGGAGGCGAGGAGGGAGAGAGAGAAGAGGAGGAGGAAGGGCATAGAGAGAATTACGCTTACATATTAAATTTTGAATCACCTGAGGGTTACTCCCAGCTTATTTCACCTGAAGATTAATCACACTAACGTAACCTAACCTAACCAAGGCTGCATTAGGGTGTTTAATCATCAAGTGAAACAGATCTGAGGGATGTCTAATCTTCAGGTCATCACGAGAAACACCTCAAACTCCACGTTAAGGTGTGACAAACAGGTACTTCAGCAGATGTAGCAAATAACATAGACCTGTGTATGGGTTAATAGTCACCATCACGCCAACTGGGTCACTGAGGCACGATCTTAACTCTGAAAGGGAAGAATAGGTTGTTGACAAAAGTAGGTTCGGGCCCCCGTCATTACCTCACTATTGTAAACACCATCTTGTGCCGACCTACACTCCCTTACACCCACTAACACCCTCCTACACTTACCAGTATATATACTCCAATAAACACAGCTCAATATCATACGCGGCGGGGAGTGTCAATAAGGACGTGGGTGTCTCTCTCCCCCCCCCCTCCCCTGTACCTTCTTGTGCCACACACACACACACGATACCACTGTTACTGACAGTCTCATCATCACTGACTCTCTATCCTCACTACTTGCCCTTGGCACCCTCAACTCAAGTTGTCACGCGCTTGTCTCTGAAGCCAGACACAAATATGCGTGTCTTGTTGACCGGGGTGTCAAGGTCAAACTGTTGTGGATCCCCTCTCACATAGGCCTCATAAAACATGACAGAGTTGATGCCCTCGCCAAACTCGCGTCTAACAAAGACACTGTTGAATACAATCTGGGTCTGTCAAAATGAACCCTTAAAACTGTTATCAGAAAAGAACTTGCTAGTGAACTTGAAGCCAGTAGACAAGTGCAAGCAGGCACTAGTTAGGACATAAGTACCTCTGGCAGTATGTCCCCCAATCAAATGTGAACAAGACTAAATGTAAAGTGTGTGGCCATACATATGGCCACACACTTGAACACTAAGTCCTCGACTGTGTAAAGATAGAACCTATTAGGGACAGGTCCAAGCACACTGTGTGTGAAATGGCACAACACTTTATCTCTAAGGACAAGATAGCTGACATATTAAGATTGTATCCATTCTTTGCACTTAGTAGCTAAGTCAGTTCCCATGTATAGAACCAAACACACAATGTGCTTGAATACCTCTCAAGCAAATGTGAATAACAAAGTGTGCGGCCAGACATACTGCCACAGCGTCTCAGTCTATTTTTAGTAACTTCGGCGAGTGACGAACTGTGCTGTACAGTAGTCCAGACAGGGACGTACGGGAGAGTTAGTTTGGTACAGTACTTGAAGATACGACTAATAATTGTTAGAGTTTGTTGCTCCCGTGTGTTACGCCGCCTTCAGGTCTTACTACGATGCTTGGATTGTGTTCCTGATGAACAGTTTCCCAAAAAAGTGTTATTTACAGAATAGTTGTAATCATGGTTAATGGCTAGTGTTGTATTGACACAGAAAAGAATATGTAAGGTGGTTAATTATTATTATTATTATTATTATTATTATTACCTGAAAATGTGTCGGAAGGTGATCTTGGTTCTCAAATAATTGTATACTTGGTGTAATGATCAAACCATTTTAAAAGTTAATCACAAAAGACTTAATATAATCCCTTCCACTAGTTTGTTAATATATTTCTCTGCTTATAGGGCAACACTAATTATTCACGTTTTTTCTCCTATAGTTTGTTGAAAAGAAAATCATTCATAGTTTAGAAGTTCGGGGGAAAAGTTAATGTGAAAAATATCCGTTTTCTGTATTCGCCTGACAGTTATGAGTGCTGTCAATGTCTTAGTAGTGTTGTCAGTGTATTGGGGGTGCTGTCAGTGTCTTGGGAGTGCTGTCAATGTCTTAGCAGTGTTGTCAGTGTCTTGGGAGTGCTGTCAATGTCTTAGTAGTGTTGTCAGTGTCTTGGGAGTGCTGTCAATGTCTTAGGAGTGCTGTCAGTGTCTTAGTAGTGCTCTCAGTGTCTTAGTAGTGCTGTCAGTGTCTTAGTAGTGCTGTCAGTGTCTTAGTAGTGCTGTCAGTGTCTTGGGAGTGCTGTCAGTGTCTTGGGAGTGCTGTCAGTGTCTTGGGAGTGCTGTCAGTGTCTTGGGAAGGAAGATAAAGGTTGGAGACGTATGAATTTGTTTATATATAGTGTAGTTCTTTTGTTTTGATCTCTCTCTCTCTCTCTCTCTCTCTCTCTCTCTCTCTCTCTCTCTCTCTCTCTCTCTCATACAACTTGATGAAAAATATTTATTACTTCTCAAGGGACACGAACCTCCTTTGTCAATACTTGGGTCCTGTGGTGGAATCTTCACAAGAGACGATACAGGTGTTATTATTAATGAGGGTACGGGGGTAGATGAAAGGCAGGTGTGTGAGGGAAGGGGGGAGGGAGAGAAGGAGGGGTAGGGAGAGAAGGAAGGGTGAAGGAGGGGGAGGGAGAGAAGGAAGGGTGAAGGAGGTAGGGAGGGAGAGGAGGAGAAAGGCCAGAAAAAGCAGGAGTAGGAGGAGATGAGAAACAGAAGGGGGAAGAGGAGGAAGTTTTTAATGTAATTTTATTGGCAAGATTGGGGGTGAGTTTTACCCTTCTGAGTGCAGTAGTTCAGTCACGTCTTGTCACTGAGGGTGTTAACATAGGGCAGAGACTCATACACACACAAGGGGAGACGGCACGATAGATTGGGTTAGGTTAGGTTAATTATAATTTATTGAAGAGCAAACGACGTGGAATAGTAAATTTAGGATTAACTGTCAGGATATCGTCAAGGATTCCTGTATGGGTTAGGGTGGGCTATCCAACGCCTTCTAACAACCATACAACTCTAAGAATTAACCACAATAACCAACCCAGCAGTGCATAATATTACCATAATACTAACTTAATTAGTCTTCAATTTCTGTGTTATGAACGGCCCTTCCTTCTCTAATCTCCCTTCATCCTCTGTTTTTCTCTACATAAAAGAATCTGTATACTGAGCTCAGAAGAAGTCAACATGTTTTTAACCTGCCGCCTTTACCTTCGCTTATGAAGTCAGTTTTTAGTTTAGTGGTGAGGTTAAAGTTAGAAGGCTGCAGTGTGAGCTGTTAGGGTGACAGTAATGCAGTTGAGAACCAAGTTTACTCTCACATTAACGTTAATTCTTCATCATTCTATACTATTATGTTTTTGACTACTGTACTTCTCCGCAATAATAATAATAATAATTCAATAAAGTTGTCATACGGGTTTATAATTGTATAAGCCTGTTTATAAACTACAAGAGACACATTGATACCGAAGTCCTGTAATGTAAACCAGACTAGATTATATAATTACAGTAAGACCATTAAGGACTTGATGATAGTGGGTTAAGATGAAGTAGGAGGGAAATATTCAGCAATGACTTACGTAGTTAAGAAAAAGTTAACCTATGTGAACTTTGGACCCAATATATGGTCACAATCTGAAATATGTAATTTTTCTTGTGAATGTATTCTTCCTGAAATTTCCCTTTTAATTAGTTTCCCTGCCAGTCTGTTTTGTAATTCTAAGGAAGTGACGTAATCAACAACCACTATTTCTTCTTCAGTTGTCAAATTTACCCGAGAATATCTGTAAAATACGAGTTTATGTTAAGATTTACTGTGCATACCTGAGAACTCAACAAAGATGTAGGCATGCATTATTTAAATCTGACACTACTGGATATAGAATAACTCTTTTTACATTCCATTTGTTGCTAAAATAAAACAAAATTATAAATTGAATAGTTAAAATATAATACCCGTACCATTTTAATTATGACTGTGATTAGAATAATTTTATTTTAGTTACCCTCTCAACAAAGGGATAACGGCAACTAAAAATTTCATGAATTCGTTTTTAATTGTTTGAGTATTTATACATTAGTTTATCAAAATATATCTTTTTATTAAATATTTATAATTATTAGAATATATTTTTAAGTATATTGTGCCATTTAGTTAATTTAATATATTGTTTACAAGGAAAATAGTTTAGTACCGTATCCTTCTCCTGTGTATGGAGGAGGCCTGACACAAGAGGAAGATGAGGGAGCAATAAAGTCTTAATTAACTCCTTTAATTAACTACAGTCATGGAGGAGAGCGAAGAAAAGAGAGGAAGAATACGAATAGAGGAGAAACTAAAGCGATACGAGAAGATAGACTTTTTAGGAGAAGGACAGGTGAGTAGAGGTCAGAGGTCAGAGTAGTTATGGGGTCAAGTGATAATATTGACCTACCTTAATTACCTAATGGAAGGGTCATTATGTCTTTAATATAAAATAACTTGGTTGGGTTCATCATATCTGTAATATAAAATAACTTGGTTGATGGTATGGTTAGGTTAGGTTAGGTACATGCACTTGATCTATTAACTCAGATTAAATTAATTTTACCAATTTTTTGTGACTTTCTGACACCAAATACTAGTCGAGAAGTGATTAGCAGTCTGATTTATTCATCTAGGACCATTAATTGACTTCATTCCGGCTACATTTGGGTAATTAGTCAGACCCTGTAGAAGAGGGCGACCACCAGAAGGAATTGTCTGAATTGGTTGGAATTTTTTCTACATGCTAATATGATACTAAACACAAAAAATGGAAACGACAATGAATAGAACCCAATATAACCTAACCTAACCTAACCTAACCTAACCTAACCTAACCTAACCTAACCTGACCTGACCTAACCTAACACACATGTTGTTCAGGTAAAATTATCGTCTCGGTCATACACCTATTTGGAAGCAGGTCAGAAGCATTTAAAACATTCAAAACTATCAGAAAAACATAACTTCAAACTAACCTAACCTAACTTAACCTATTCTAACCTAACTTAACCTATTCTAACCTAACTTAACCTATCCTAACCTAAATTAACCTAACCTAACTTAACCTATCCTAACCTAACTTAACCTATCCTAACCTAAATTAACCTAACCTAACTTAACCTAACCTAACCTAAATTAACCTAACCTAACTTAACCTATCCTAACCTAACTTAACCTATCCTAACTTAACCTATCTAACCTAACTTAACCCATCCTAACCTAACTTAACCTATCCTAACCTAACTTAACCTATCCTAACCTAAATTAACCTAACCTAAATTAACCTAACCTAAACTTAAAATCCTAAAATTCGCTGCATGACCGAAATGACAATAAGATATAACTGCAGTTTCAGACAATATGGGTCATGAGTTGAGGAATGAGTTTTCCGATGGTTTAGACAATTTTAAGACACTTTTCTTCTGTGACCTTCCCCTCGCAAATTACTCAAATATACCGGGGGATAGGTTAGGTAATTTGAGGTCATTTGCAACGGAAACATCAAAGAAGAAAGGTGTCTTAAAATTGTCTAAACCATTGAAAAAACACGTGGCACAACTACTAGGGCTATTGTTCGAAATTGCAGTTTTACCGATTATAATACCGTTGGTCATCCTAGAATTTATCCAGTCCTCTCTTAAATAACTTGACTATGGGCACTAACTACACTACCTGAGGGACTTACAGGGGTTCACTACTATCTTCCTAAACTGTTTCTCTCTTTGTGTTACTTCATCGTATTTCTTTCGTGGTTCCTTTTATAACTGGCAGCTTGAGAGATAGGTGACAGTTAGTGATACAGTCAAGGTGGAGGGTACAAAGTCCGCCCACACCGTTACTGGACGGCGGGTCACTCTCCGGCCATCGTCCCCAACATACAAACAGTACTGGAAAAGAATGTCATTGTTTTGTTTAATAAATTCATGAAACAATTTAGCCAAATCAAGTTTTACATTTTTGACAGCCACCATTGGGTCCACTGCTTGAAAGTATTTTGCTAGATCTTGAAAATTTTACCCCAACTTAAAAAGCTTGAAAAACAAAATTTAAAGCCTCCCACATATATTGAACATTTCTACATATTTTTTATTTATTTATTTTTTATTATTAATTTCATGTTTGATATTTGATAATCTTGGTTAACCTAAAAATTACAATGTTCTTTTGATAATTATTTTTCTTAGTAATTTGTGTACCCCTGGGCCCATAATTCACCAGTTTTGTGCATTTTAACTTTTTTTTCGGGGGGGGGGGGGTTGCTGCCATGTAGAAGCAAGAATTATAATAAAATACTTAGTAGTCTACACTAAACTATTATTACAGTAAACAGGTCTACTTGTTTAGATAGTACCAGTAAGTAAAATGTCTGCTTTGATTTACTCAGATAGAACTTTAGTTTAGTCTCGTCTCCAACCTCCCAAACGAATAGATCTCATTTTCTTTTGTGATGCAGAATGCGGTGTCTATTAGCATTTTGATATGTATTATTTTCGTGTACAGTATATTTTAAATACCTTGTACATTTTACATAATTGTATTGATTAATTTAAAGTAATTGTAATTGGATTTAATTCTATCATATCTTTAACAAATTTTAGCCTTCTGGAAAGACTCTGACACGATTCTGGAAAACATTGATTTTTCGTGAGGGGCATCACTGACAACGACTCATCACACAGTAAGGATGGGGGGCGGACTTTGCACACTCCACTTTGACTGTATCACGAACTTCAGCCCAGGACAGTACCTGTTTGTCATACAGTATTCCCACTCACAACCTTATACATCTCTGTGGAAGAAAGCCTATGTCTTACCCCTTAAATGGAAAGATATAGGTGGAGGTATTGTTTTGAGTGAGAACAGTCTTACTGGCCTGTCATATCATACTCACTAAGAAACAGCAGCAACTTTAGACAATTTTTGTAAAGGTGGTGATGATAAATTTTCCTTTATGTTAATAATACAGTACTGTAATATCCCCCCAAAATTGAATACCCTGTAATTATTAACAAGAATGGGAGTTGCAATTTTCATGGTACTACTGTGCTGTATTATTATTAGTGTGGTGATGCACATTAGCACAGTAGTGGTGGCATCTTCCCAGCAGCAGTGTGGACAATATCCTTTCTATACACACGAGGACTTACAGTAAAGTTTATATTACTGTATTATGATATATTGTACGTAAGATGAACCAACCAAAGACTACGTAACATACCTATCTTAGGATGAAAGTACAGTATATTATAATTATTATTTTGTTTGGTTAGATTAGGTCTTTTGTGTATGAAAATCTAAAATTGTTTTTTCAATGCTAAATTCAGATTTTTCTTTCTTTCTTTCCCTCTAGATTTTGAATTCATTTTATTGAAAAACATATTGCTGAAGACGCCAGTGATAAAACCCATTGTGGTTTTAATTATGTTCAATCTGCTTACATTTGTTTGATCAGGATAACTTTGGTTGATTCTTGCCTCTTGCTGTCAGAAAAGTGTTAACTGATTCTAAATAAGATAACTGTGCTGTTTTCTTAACCAAAGTAACTTTATTTAACCTCAGGAAAGATGAATGTACATATTACAGTGATGATGTTTAACCACTTGGGTCCAGGTGGTCAATCTGTTAGTGAAGGGGTTTAGTACTGTACTGCCTAGAGTGGTAAAATAGTGCATTTTGTACTGTACACTCATTGTACTGAAATTATTTAAATTTACTTGAATGTGGAGGGCAGGAGAGCTATGGGAAGGGCAAGAATGACATGGTGAGAGGTTCCAGTATAAGAAATGACCTCAGAATTATGATCCCGACAAGAGGATGGCCGAAAGAGACCATGTGACGTGTGGAGCTGTCATCAAATAATCACAGATAACCCACACAAGCGTAGAAAATGGCCGTATAACTGATGACTGCGAAGTTAATCATTTAGGATTATATGAAGGTGAATAAGTAAATGAAGAATAATGGTAGAATAAGTACAGTCATTCATTTATCCATTTATTATGAGTATTTGGGACAAGAGAAGTAAATTTATCTATTTCCTTTTCAGTTTGCTACTGTATACAAGGCTCTGGATGTGGAGACAAACCAGATTGTTGCTGTGAAAAAGGTAAGCAATTTTGGACAGGTTTTCCTTAATGTTTTTCTTTTTATTTATATCTCTCTTTATCTTAAATTGGGAGTTTTCTTTCTTTCATTTTTCACTTGAGGCCCAAAATTTTATCCCAGAATTTTCCCAATGACAGAAGAGTAGAAATATAATTGTATTTTAGATACATTAAAGTAGGAGTCATGCCTGAGGTGTATGATACAATGTTCATTATTCACACATCCTTCCATAACTTCTTTTGTTCTTTCTTGCTGCTGATGTTCATTTGTTCTTCTCTCCTTAACTAGTCTCTATCTCTTCTTTTTTTTCTTCACTCTCCTCATCACACATAATATCCACTCCTCTCATAAGATAGAATCATTGCTATTTTTAAGCTAATTTATGATCACTGCCAACAGATCAAGCTTGGCAGTAGGGAGGAAGCACGAGATGGCATCAACCGCACAGCTTTACGGGAAATTAAACTGCTTCAGGAAGTCCACCACCCCAACCTCATTGGCCTTCTCGACGTGTTTGGTTACAAGTCCAATGTCTCGCTCGTGTTTGATTTCATGGATACTGACTTGGAGGTGAAGTAATCTGGGGTGATTTTTTTTATATAAATTGGAAAATATTTTGTGTTAGGTATTCTTGAGGGAATTTTTTGTGAATGGGGAAATATTTTGTAAGCATTGTATTTATGTAACCTAGCATCTCTTAACATTAGTGTAGTAAATTGTGTGTTGTGGAATTAGTGTTTGTGTGTTGTAGAATGAATGGTTAATGTTGTGTTTGTTCCTGCAGGTGATAATCAAAGACACAGACAACATCATCCTGACACCAGCCAACATCAAGGCTTACATCATGCAGACTCTAAGGGGACTGGAGTTCCTTCACCTTCACTGGATCTTGCATAGGGTATGGAAAGTGGCTTGTCATCTTTACTCTTATTATTATTACTGTTTAAGTATTGTCATAATTATTATTGGTGTTTCTTTTACTACTGTTATCAAAGTAATTTGTATTTACTGGTTTATTATGGGTAGAGGTACTGTATTAACTTAGAATTTAAATACCCTGTACATTATTTTTTTAAACTACAATAGTCATTTTTTTTCTAGACATTAACAATCAGGATTCATTTATGTTAGACATGTTGGTACTAGTGGGGAAACCCATTTATTAATGGAAAACTTTGTTGATTCTGAGATTTCATGAAAAAAATTTAATTTATTATATTTTCTAAGATTTTGTATCCAACTGATTGTTTTGATTTCCATATGCCTAGAACTACTGTACTTACAGGTACATTACAGTTGGTTTAGCCTGGGCTAACCTATACAGGCCCACATCCAGAAGTCAAATGAGACCGTTGAAATTTTCTAATTACACCACTGCTTCCTGCCTCTTGCATTTCAGATGTTGAGGGTAAACATGACTTTACTGAGGTACACCTTAATACTGTACTCCTTGTACTTTATGTTTGACATAATGTTTAGTTTAATACAGTTTACTGTTGTACAGTGGGGTATGCTATAACGAATCTAATTGGTTCTAGAACCTTGTTCGTTATAGGATTAATCCGTTCCAGGTCCCCAAGTACAACCACTTATCACTGAAAAATATAATATAAAATTGTAAAAATTTAAAAAAAATGCATAAATATGCATCTAAACTCCTGAAATAAAGAATATCATTAATACTTGTAGTAAAACACAATAAATTAGTAAAAAAAATAAAAATAAAACAAATAAAATAAAAAATAAATACTGTTCATTGTAGGAGTTTCGTTCGTTATAGCATTCTCAGTTTTATAGGTAAAACCGTTCATTATAGGAATATTCATAGTAGAATCCGTTCGTTGTAGCATACCCCACTGTACAAGTGTAGATAAAACATTGAGTAAATTTCACCAATGACATTTTCTCACTCACTAACATCACTGCTTCTTCCCACATACAGTTGTCACTGGTTTGTTTATATACTGTAGCACATTTTAATAGTAACCATGATTTTGTTAGGGTACTTCTTAATGCTGTAAATAAAACCTCGGCAGTGAGTAGTGTGAAGACAAGTTTGTGGGCAACAGATGGTGGGGATAGTGGCAGCCAGATCAGCTGCTCTCCAGACTTGACCTGCATTTATCAATGCCTTTTCAATGCATTGCAGCTGTCGTGTTTCATTGCAGTTTTTGTTATAATTATGGGTTTAATAAAGAGTGTTTGACTGTGGCCAATCATGCGCTGACATAATCATGTGGCATAAGCCGTCATACTCACATACAGTACAATAGGTCCATTCCAAAAACATTCAGATTTATACTTTAGATTTCATATAAAGGATCCTTGACCTGTAATGACAAGTTTTAACAGGTAAAGTTCCAAGTACCATTCAGTTCTGAAAATTCTGCTTTTGGTTTACCTGGGAACATTTCCTCCTTCATTAAATACTGAGTTATTTCTTTATTTGTTTTGTTTTAGGATCTAAAGCCTAACAACCTGTTAGTCAACTGTGAAGGGGTGCTGAAGATTGGAGATTTTGGTTTAGCACGTTTCTTTGGCTCGCCAAACAGACAATATTCCCACCAAGTGGTTACTAGATGGTATAGGTAAGTGTTTGTTTATTGTAAAGCTCTCACTGGTACAGGTTAGAGGCCTTCATAGTAAGTGAGTAAATCAGAACATATAAGAGATCAGAATTAATTGTTGCTTGGGAGGTACTGTACTGGTAGCAATGTTGGAGGCAGGTTAGTACAGAACCGTTCTTCAGTACTACAACTTGTTATTTTCCCATCAGTTTGGTGAAAAATATTGGGGATCAGCTGAAGGTTAGACATCCCAGTTTATTTTAAATGAAAATTAACCACACAAATGCTAGTCCACCTTAACATATCTTAACTTAACCAATCTAGCCCCCCCCCCCCATCCCCAGGTAATATTAGGGTGGTTAATCTTCAGGCGAAATATGCTTGAGGGTCTAATCTTCAAGTGATCCCATTCTTGTATTACTATCATTGAAGATAGTCATTTTGATTTATTTCATGCTGGCATAATGTCATCAATCATCATTATAGAGTAGAAATTGATACATAATAAAGTACTTTATATATGCAGTGTATGAGAAACTTGAGTCACCACCGTACATAAGGAGACATACGATTACTGAAGCATAGGTGGGTCATCGGGACCACTGGTGGAAGAGGGTGAAGCAGTGGTGGTTGGTGGAGAGGTGTGCTACCGGGAGGTGGCTGGGAGGAGGAGGGTGAAACAGTGGTGGTTGGTGGAGAGGTGAGCTACCGGGAGGAGGAGGGTGAAGCAGTGGTGGTTGGTGGAGAGGTGAGCTACTGGGAGGAGGAGGGTGGAGCAGTGGTGGTTGGTGGAGAGGTGAGCTACCGGGAGGAGGGTGAAGCAGTGGTGGTTGGTGGAGAGGTGTGCTACCGGGAGGAGGAGGGTGGAGCAGTGGTGGTTGGTGGAGAGGTGTGCTACCGGGAGGTGGCTGGGAGGAGGAGGGTGGAGCAGTGGAGCGGTGGAGAGGTGTGCTACCGGGAGGTGGCTGGGAGGAGGAGGGTGGAGCAGTGGAGCGGTGGAGAGGTGTGCTACCAGGAGGTGGCTGGGAGGAGGAGGGTGGAGCAGTGGCCGTAGTAGCTGGTTCTTTTGGGAAAAACATGGTGATTGGTAGATGTTTCTCCTTTGCTTTGAGGTCTTTAAACATTTCCTGGTAGGGGAAACAATACCTTGTTGATTCCTCGGACCATCTTAAGGCTCTGTTCCATGGAAGGGTCGTGGTCAACAATTAAATCATTTACCATCTTTACCTGGCAAAGTAGTTCACCAAAATTGTCCAAGCTCCAACCTTCTTGTTGCAATTCCATAATTTCTTCATCTTCCTCGGTACTTTTTACCAACTCTTCCAAATCCTCTTCTGTCAGTTCCTCTGTCAGGTCTCTTGTCTTTCCTTCTGCTATAGAATTAGACTTGATGCTTCAGTCCTTTGTGCTTTAATTATTCGTGTGAAGCTACAACTATTACTTCCCTTTATTTCAGGAGTCCTGAACTACTGTTTGGGGCACGTTCCTATGGGACAGGAGTTGACATGTGGGCTGTAGGTTGTATCCTTGCTGAGATGTTGGTGCGATGCCCCTATTTTCCAGGGGATTCTGACCTGGACCAGCTCACTAGAATATTTACTGCCCTTGGCACACCCACAGATGATAATTGGAAGGTAAGCAAATTTATTATCATTATTTTTTATTTTTCTCTCTCTCTTCCTGGTGATATATACGTATTGTTTGATGACGAGAAGTAAAAGAAAACACAGATCATCTCCCTTCATTCACTGTCACTTAGTCATTCTTACTGCTGTAATATATGTTTACCTGTTTTGTGATTCCCCTTCCCCAACAAAGCCTTCAATATCCATCTGGTTTACCCCTGTACCTCCACTCAACATAACTAAGCAGCTCATCCACCTCAATTATCACTTGATGATGTGTTCTATGGTTAGTTATTTACTGTACATCATATGATATTCACTTCTTCCTGAATGTCCATCCAGTTCACTTCTTGTGTGTTCTTCACCTCATCCTTCCATCTCCTGTTTGGTCTTCTTCCCCTCTCCCTCCTACCGTCCACCTCAGAATCATGCAGTCTTAGCCAATCTTTCACTGCTAATCTTCCTCATATATCCATACACCCAAGCAAACCTGATCCACCCTGTGTCTGATGCATCTTTCATTTCTACACCTTTACCTAATTTCAAATTATTCTTATCCTCACCATTCTATATGCAGTACAGTACTCACACATACTGTTTCAAGCACACCTTTTCTGTTGCTTCAATTTTTTCCTTGCACTTGCATTCAGAATTCATGTTTAACTCCCATAAATAATATTATTTCAGTGATTCTCCTCTACAGGCTAAAAAAAAGTATCTTCACAACTTTGACTGATCATTATTGAAACCTGGCCGATTACACTGAAAGCGTAACTGTGACTACATCTCATCAGTTGGTATGCCTGACTAGATGCAAATTTCAAATTTTTCAACCACTTAATATTTTAGTTGTGGTATACAGACATACAGAACAGGGGATCCCCCAAGTTCGTGGATTTTTATTTTGCGGTCCTCTATTATTCGCAGATGACACCCTGGATGTACCCAAGAATGTCTATGGGTAGTTTTAAAGTTGCCGGAATTTTCACAGCTGGGACAAGGAGCCATTCGTTCTAGAGACAGTAATTTTCTTTACCTGTATTATAAATATGTGTGTGGGTGTGTGTAGACACACACACTCAAAACACATACAAATAAATAATACTTGGAAAATCCTCTTACAAATAATAAGAAACAAATTTACTATAAATGTGATAGTCTGCCCTCAAGTTGAGGGAAGACTGTCACAATTTTAATAAGTTTGTTTCTGATTATTTGTGAGAGGATTTTCCAAGTATTATTTATTTGTATGTGTTTTGTATATACAATACAGATGAAAGAAATAATTGTCCTAAGGACAAACACATAAAGGGAATATACATTTCTTTGTACACAAGTAAAAATGTAATTTCAAGCACCCCCCCCCCCCCCCCCAAGTCCACATATGTTATTCGCGAATTTGGCGATTAGTGGCCTTTTAGAGAACCTAACCCCCGTGAATTTTGGAGGCCCCCTGTATACTTAATAATGAATAATCCTTAGAGAAAGTAAGTAATTATGCAAATCGATTTGATGGTGTAACTGACTACCCTTTCCAGGGTTCCACTGACCTGCCAACTGTTTATGAGGTACACAGATGCCTGCATCAAATGGCTCAACTTTTTCACTATTTATGCACCAAAAATTTGAGAAGATACTTTATTCTTGGACTGTACATGTCCATTTTTCCTCCCTTGGTACAGTACACTAATAGAATTAACTGTGTACTCTTTCTTCTTCTTGCAGGATATGACCAAACTCCCTGACTTTGTGGCCTTCAAGCACTTTGATGGTTCGCCGCTTCGTGATCTCTTCCTTGCTGCCAGCGATGACTTGTTGCAGCTTCTTGGATCACTGCTCACTATTAACCCCTCAAAGAGATGCAGCTGTACTCAGGCTCTCAAAATGCCTTATTTCAGGTAGCTCATGAGTTATGTTGTTGAGGTTGTTCTGTACTCCATCAGGTAGTATTAAAGTCCTGCCCCAGTGATCATGATACTGTACAGGCATCCCTCAGAGTGTGAAGGTACAAAGGCTTGATTTATTTATGGTTTTCTGGGACAGAAACGTGATGTAGGTCAAGTGATGCCCGTTCAGAATGTCAGCTTGGTGGTTGTGTAGACTTTGTTAAAAAAAATAAGAGGACACACTTGATTGTTATGTGGTAAGCAAATAACTAACCATTACAAAATTTATACGCAATTATCAAAGGATTTACGTAATTATTCGAGATTTCTGAGAGTACAATTATGAATGGACAGTCCTGGATTTTTTTTCTTTAAAGTGGTTGGATCTTTGTGTGTCCAGGCTCTTGTGTTATTTGTATAATATTCTTTTATAAATTTTCTAAAGACTTTAAATGCTGAATACAAAAAATATTGGATTATCTCTAACAGCAAAGGTCACAATGACAAGGAACATTTACTTTCTCTTTAAGGCTTCATCATGAAAAGAAGAGAAGTTTATTTAGATTTTGAGGAAATGCAATATGTATCACATTTTAGATGGACTTCATTGTTTAGTACAAAGAGAGAGAGAGAGAGAGAGTGAACTTTGGGAGAGCGTGTGAAATAATGTATATGTGTTAATTTACTTTAGTTGGACTAACTTTCAAAAGCATCATTTAGTGTACAGGCTATAACTTATACCTATTTTCTGCAGCTTGTAAGTAAATGTGTAAATCATCAGTGTGTTCTAACTCATGAACTCACACTCTGCTCCAGCTCTTGACCTCACACACTGATCCAGCTCTTGACCTCACACACTGATCCAGCTCTTGACCTCACACACTGATCCAGCTCTTGACCTCACACTCTGCTCCGGCTCTTGACCTCACACTCTGCTCCGGCTCTTGACCTCACACTCTGCTCCGGCTCTTGACCTCACACTCTGCTCCAGCTCTTGACCTCACACTCTGCTCCAGCTCTTGACCTCACACTCTGCGTCCTCCCACAGTAACCGTCCAGCACATACACCCGGGCCACTGCTGCCTCTCCCTCCTTCGATAAAGAATAAAAAGGACCAAGACAAGCCCACCCTCAAGCGCAAGATCGTCGAGGAATCTGGATTTGGAGGTGAGTTTCTTGTTGTATCTGTAGTGTCCCACTCTTACCCTCTCTGCCAGGCCACATCATCGTGATTTGTCTTTTTTTGCACCTTTAACTTTATGAAATGCAGTACGGGGGGCCCCCAATTTCGCGGGGGTTAGGTTCTTAAAATGGCCGCAAGTGTTTGCCCTTAGGACATTTATTTCTTTTACCTGTATTGTAAATGTGTGTGTGTGTATACACCCATACACACACACACACACACACCTCTCACTGACCATCACCACGACCTCATCTGCAAATTTGGTAAGAAGCTTCTACACCATCCCCGACACCGGCTCCTACTACCACCCGAGGTCCCTTGTCCGAGAATTGCTGTTCGACACCACAACCGCATCCAGCCCATACGTGCACGAACTGATCGCTATAAGAACAGCCCAGTCCCAACCATTGTAAAAATTATCAATAACTTGTAATACTGTAACACTGTCACTATGTTGAATTGAACTGTAGTTTGAGCTTTTCCCCATCTAAGTTATTATATGTCTTATTTGTGTCACTTATGTTACTTGTATATTATTTGTAATTCGTAACCCATTCCCCAAATATGTAACTGTATATTTTCAGCCTTCTGGCTGCCAAGCTCCTTCAATAAACCGTTAATTATTATTATTATTATTATTATACATACATACAATACAGGTAAAAGAAATTAGTCTCTAGAATGAATGGCTCCCTGTCCCAGCCGCGAAAATGCCGCAACTTTAAAACTACCCACAGACATTCTTGGGTTCATCCAGAGTGTCAGCCGCAAATAATAGAGGACTTCGATAAAAAAAATTGCGAACTGGGGGGGGGGAGCTGTACTGTATTTATATATTGTTGTGGTATAGTTATCTCTCTCTCTCACTCAGTGCTGTATTAGTGTTAAGCAACAATGATGTAGCATATAGCTCAGCCAGTAAGTTAAGTTAGGTAAGGTAATACATTTCTTCACCGTCCTTGCACTGCAGTTAAGACGTTTAGTATTTTATGTAATAGAATAAAAATTGCTCCTTATCTTCTCACTGTTACACGTTCAGCATTCGTGAATTCGTTTATATGTGAAATATATTTGGTTTTGTGCAGCTGATGGTTTGAAATCCTGTTCTGTACCTCTTTCTCACTGTGTAAATGATGGTGCATATATGCCCACTGACCATGAGTTTGATAATGCCAGCTGTTGGGTGACTGAGGGGAGTAGGGAGGTCAACTGTTTCCTGCTATTTTTCTCAGGGGAAATATTCGAGGCAGTAGCCAGGAAAACCAAAAAGTTGTTTGGTTTCTTGACGTAATTACACAGGTTACAGTACTGTGCAATTGTGTGGAGTGAGACACTGCTCTCCGCTTTGAACCAAGCTATGAATAGTGCCACACCTTAACTAAGGCATAAAGAAGTGTAGTAGAATTGTGTAAATAGTGTCCATAACATGTAAATAATAAGAATAAACAAGGATATCCACGTGATTGTAAGAGTATGAACATAAAAATTCCTGAATGAAGTTATTCAGAGTCTGAGTGTATAATTTTCTTTTTATGCTTTTTGCAAAATTGTGTTGTACAGTGTAAATTACATTACACGGAAGAGTTCAAAATACAATAATTGGAAATAAGTTATTTCTTTCAGCAAGACAATAGTAATTGGCACTATTTTACTGTAAAGGTCTCACTCCAAGTGTAAACTGTACACACTGTCAAGGCCACCGACCACAGTGTTACCGTGTACTGTACGTACAGTATATGGGTTCCTGTTTCTATCAGTGTACGTGAGGGTTTAGGTGCCTAGAAAATATGTTAAACGTGATTGGAGATAAATATCTGAGATCATGAAATCAAAAAGCAAAGAATACAATGCATGTGTGCTGAAATAAATACTATTAAGCTAAGTAGTATCTCACCACTCAGGTGTACAGTAGACCCTCACCAAATGCAGATTTTGGGGATCCATGTTTTTTACTCTATACAGTATACCATTTCATCAACCACGGCATTGAGTTTTGAGTATCTGTGCTTTGGTGTGGCGTCTTTATCCCTCCACAGTTTAATGTATTCCTCTACAAATATGAGAAATAGATCAAAATAATGCTAATAAATAAAAATATAAAACACTGCATTGCCATTTGGTAATTATTTCATTAAGGAGACAGGAGTGCACTCCCCCATCCCTCTCCCACAGACAGGTTATTGTAAATTATCTTTTCTTTTATCATTAAATTTAAGGCTTCTTGTCCTAAGGGTAGTTTAAAAGAATTAAAATGACTTGTTCTGCCACAGCATCCTTAGCCAAGAAACTGCAGTTCTAGACCACAAGCTCAAGAAAGAAGACACAAGAGGCAACTTCTGCACCACAATATTTTGGGTCTTCATAAAGGTTCTTCTCTCTCCACTAGTTTACTAATAAAACTTTATGCCTTCATTGAAGAAATCTTTTTCTCTTTCTTGATATCATTATACTGCATAATGATGACTGGCATACAGTACAGTACTTAAAACTAAGCAGTTTCATATTAACCAATATGATAATTTATGGATCAAAAGATCGACAAATGTGCATGTACGCCGGGTCTGTAATGTACTACACACGGAGGTTTACCCGCTCACTCTTACACATCCGTGTGTAGTGCAGGCGGTTGCTTGCCCCACCCGGGGTACATTATCGACTTGGGGTACTCACACATGATAATTTATGTTTAATGTGTTATGTATGTGGAGAAGTATAGTTTATGTTCATCATATTCTGTGTACATTAAGTTAAGTCGACAACTGAATATAATTTTTACCTTTTAAAGGTTTCAGCATTATATTATATTACTTGGCAGGATGGGACCATATGTATCAATAAACGGGAAACATTAATATTGTGTTTGTTAAAGAACTGTGTCTTACTAAAAATAAGGATATAGAAGAAAATATTTTTTCTGCAGAGAAAAAATGTAAGTTGAGAATAGTGTACAGTACTCACATTGCTATTTCTGTCTGTGAGAAAGTTAAGCCTCTTGTGGAGTTACTGTTATGTTCCTGGTAGACAACTTACTCCTTTGATAGTGAGGTAGTGGTGAAATGGCAAGTTCAGTATGGCTTTGTTGAATCCACCGACTGATCATCTGTTACAGCTCTGTTGGTCTTGGCGCTGTTACCAGTAAAAAGAAGTTATGGCATTCATATATCTAGAGAAATCTTGTGATAGAGCTGATTTAAGAGAGTGTGGGATAAATGGATAATTATTATAGAAGACCTTTATAGAGAGAGCGAAGCATGTCAACACGTGTCATTTCTTCCCTCACCGCTTTATCCTTAAATGTATATCAAACAACATTAGGGACATCACACATCCTTGTCACTCCTCCTTCCACTTCAGAACTCATGGTCCTCCACGTACTGTCACACATCCTTCACTGCTCTTAAAGAAAATTTTCATCACAAGCACCTTTTCCACAGCCCACACTTCCTCCTGGTTCACCTTCTCTTAAGTTTTCTTCACTTCCTTAATTGCTACAATGTCCTAATTTATATGTAATTTATATACCTGACTCTTAGGTAGGGAGCATGGGAGGGGGCTTCCTCTCCTTCGTGGAGGAAGCTGGTCTTCTACACAAGCTTCGAGTTTTATTTATTAACGTTTAAATGGTTTTTATGAAAATTCTATGCTATTTATTATTTACATTTTTTATCTTGCATTATTTGTTTGAAGCGTTCTTAGCTATTAGATTAATTTGGCGGCATATGGCCTAAGCTGTTGCATTGTCAGGGATGTACCATAATTACTACAATCAATCAGTCAATATATCCCTGACCTGCTCTAAATCCTCCCTGTTTCTTGGTGGATGGACATTTTGTCATCTGTCTATTGATTACAGTAGGGTCTCAAGTACACTTATCAACAGTACATGACCCCACTTACATGCTACTGACCCCCTGATCTACCCTTACACTTGGGTCTCACTCTTGCACGAGCTAACACACCCAGCATCTTTCACTAGCTCAGCATGTTTATCGCATGTCCCTGTTCGTTTAAAAAAATAAAATCGTTACATTACAGTACTGTAATGTGGCTTATAAATAAATAAAATAATATATAAAACTATGAAATAAGAAAAATTAAGAGCATGGGTATGTATGTGTGAGAAATGAACATATGTATTGAGGCAGTGAGCTGTAACTACGTTGCTGACTCGCCACCCAGGTCCCAGGTGACCAACTGCACCCTTCCCCCTTCTATGTGACATCATGTGACTGTACAGTATTTTACCATTTTAGCCAGAATCCCCGGTCCCCAGAACTATCCACAAGCTGGAATTAAAATCGACCCAGAATTTTTCTGGAAAAATTTTAAATTCTGGGTCTGCAAACACATTTCTGGGGTTGAAAATTGGCCGCATTTCCCGGGTTTGCAGGAGTGATGAAGGATTACGTCATGCCCAGCCGCATTCTCACGTGCTGGGTGTATGTGTGGGATGACCGCTTGGGTAACTTGGGTCTGGGCTCGCATGCTGCAGTTGACTAATGCTGCCGTGTGAGTGCATGGGATGTTTGTGATAGGCTGATGCATCTCCCCTTCTCAGCCTAGCATCATGACACAATTAGTTCATAGTCCCCTGCCATTGTATAAGCCAAAAATGTAATGTTAAACCAGTGTTAAGACATAAGAAGTGAATACAGTTACATACACTGCCCTGTACATTCAGTAAGTGTGAAAATACCATATTTACAGGAAAAGAGAAACACTAGAGCACCTTAACTATTGTCTTTATTCAAGACATCATTCTTCAGGTCATGAGACCCACTAATCCGCCACCCTGACAATGGGTGACCTGACATTACATCAGGTCAGGTCAGTAACATGAGACCCCACCTCCATCACAAGTGTTAAGACGTAAAAAGTGATAACAGTTATGTATTACATTCAGCAGAGTGGTCAGTGTAGGCTCAAGAGGACTGCATCCGCTGGAAAGTGCAATACTTTACAGTATACAGTACAGTATTAGTATACATTATTTTGTTTATTTACAATATATTGTACATGTACAGTGGTGTTTATGTAAATAAATACAGCTCCGTGCGAAATGTGTCATTTAGACGCGAAAATTTTCCCCAGTGCAGGGTGGAAAATTCCACTTTCTTGGCTGTGACGCACAACTCCATTCACGCTTCATACACCCATATCATATTATTATTATTTTTTTTTTAAATATATTAATTTAACCAAACTTTTAGATTAACCTTTCAGGATAATTTGGGTAAAAAAAATCTGTTTCCTACATTTTTTATAAAAGAATTGAGTCCTCATCTTTTTATTGAGCTGAAATATTTTGTTTAAGGATCTTTTATTGAAACAGTCTTAAAGAGAATTTATTTAGGATCGTTAGAACAGATGCTGTGGATAAAAGTTTATACACTTTTGCAAGTCGTAAATATTCTCGCTTGTATCCGCAAACTAAATGTAATGGGAGAGTGTTTGTCCTAGCGAGATCAGACGATGAGGTGCCTAGTTTAGAGTCGAGATGAGATGTTTAATTTATATTCCTTTAGACTTTTGGAAAACTTTCCCCAGCATCCAGAAACATTCAGGGTTGTTTCTGTTCATACGAGATGCGTAGTCTAGGCTCTTGGAAACTTTTCCCATTACCCAGAAAAATTCCGGGAATGTGGGATTTTTCCGTGTTTGAGAAAATCGTCTCAAACCAGGAAGAGCGATGCTCCAGTTATTCCAGCTAATGGGGCTATCACTGACAGCACAGCTGCCACACATGTCTCTTGAGTCAGGAATAAAAAATCATAATAATAATAATAAATAAAATAAAATACAAAATACCAGTACTCCTTCCTTCACAGGTTGCGTGCTAACTCTGGCACGCAAAGAAATGTTTTTGCCCTTGTAATAATTATTATTATTTATATATTTATTTATTGCACATTCTGTATGAAAGATTGTGTGTACATATAAGAGTGTAAATAAATGAAGAAAATTATATACAGTATATGTACCCAAAATTATGAGTTGAAAAATAACCATAACATAGTTCTCTCACTCTGAACATTTCTCGGGTGTTCACACTGAGAAAATTTTTCTTTACTGGTGAATTTTACAACAATCATGGCCCCTATGAGGAAAATTAGGGCAAATCTTGTGGTGGTGAGAATGAGAAAAAGAAACAACACGTACTGTGAGAACTTTTGAAGAAAAAGTCAAGATATTAGACTTACTAAGGAGTGGGGTATTGAACTTATGTGTATATATACAGGAAGGGCACAAATATATTGTGTACAAGAAATTCACTCTTAACGGATCCTTGGAGCGTAACCCTCACGTACTCTAAAGCCCTACTTTACTGTGTTATATTTATTGAATTGTCCACGTTTCCATCTACATGAATTTAGATAATAATGTCTTTATTTTGGTTTGGTTAAGTTATCTAAGGTTACGTTAACTTATCTTACATTAGGTTAAGTTAAATTAGGTTTATACTGATTCTTACTGCTACATCTCTATATTAAGGTACAGTGGTCCCTCGGTTAACGAGATTTCGGTTAACGATTTACCTTCCATAAGATTCTTAACTTCGGTTAACGAGCAATCCCTCGATTAACGAGTTTTTTACGAGCCGACTTCAACATTTGGCAGTCCACCAGCTGTAATATTAGTCCGCCAATACAGTAATCGGTTTTAGGGCTTAAATTCCTTACTATTTTAGTAAATATCAAGAAGTTTATACAATTCAATAATTTTAAAAGTTTAATATTCACTTTTTTAGTCATTTTAACAATTATTGAACATAATCAAAGGTAAAGAAACTAGTTTCTGGCGTGCCATCCAACCTGTTAACACACCAGACAGGCGTTAGTCTCTCTCTGTTTTCAGTGGAGGTAACATCTTGCTTGAGACTCTCTTCAACTAAACGCTTGTTTTCTGTGTTTCCAAGCAAATTATTGGTCATTTTGAAATATATTTTACATATTGACAATATATAATGCAGTGCAGTGTTGATTTAAAGAAAATAATCTTGAATTACACCAAGAGAGCTAAAATTTTATGGGTGAAATGGCGCCATGGGGTGACTTCTCTTCCACCCCAATGCCTTCTCTTCTTCCTTCTCCTCCACCCCCATTCTAATTCCCATCATCATCATCCAGGAGCCTTCTACGTACACACCTCAAAGTAAGTGTACTTTTCTACCTTTTTTGTTGAATTTAGGCAATTTTCGGTGAGCTGGAACCAATTACCCAAAAACCCATTGAAACAATGGTTTCGGTTAACAAGCAACCTGCTGGAACGGAATGTGCTCGTTAACCAAGGGACCACTGTATTATTGGAGCCTTCAGCCACTCGACTAGTACTGTTTACCATACCACCTGACACACACACTGAGGAGGGTGCTGGTATTACCTCCTCTCCACGTTTCAGTGATTCTGTCGTGTTATCTTCCTGGTCTGGTGCTGTTCCTAGTTTGAATTTACATACTAATGCTTTTATCCCCTTCTTAACACCCATTCTCTTTTGCTTACTTTGAATTTCATTATCATCACTACCATCATCGCCATCATTATTATTATCAACCATCATCATTGTCATCGCCATTACCCTTATGAATATTACCTCTGTAGTCCATTTCATCAACGTCCACTCTCTCCATCATCAATTTCTCGATCACACTTTCCCCAATTTTCATTACCTGATCTAACAGCTTCAGGCTACTGTAGTTCACACACTCAAGTGCATCACCTTTATCCTAAGTATTCTTGGTCGCACTCTTCTGCCAGGCATCAGGGACAGTACATTCTTTCATGAGTAAAAATCCTTAAAATTTTACTGCTCTGTTTGTAAGGGTTCATCTGAGAGTGGCCACAAGGGTTTAGAAAATCATATACTGTACTGTAAGTTATTCTGGGGAAGTTCCTGATATCATTAGAACAACACAGCTGATTCTTAGTCATTATTTACTTTACAATGTGACACTGTGGTTGTAGCATCAAAGATTTTGTACAGGTGGTCCCCAGAGTTATGAACACCTATACTTAAAAAACATGATCCCACTAAATTGATAATAAAAATCAGACTCAACTTGCAAACATTTGCCGGTACATTGTAGTACAGGTACTGTACTTATGAACATAACACCACTTTGTTCAATCCTCCTAGCACCATCCATTCCCTATGAAAAAGGTAATTAAAAATTTTTTGGCACATTATTTACAAGCAATAATTACATGATTTGTTATTTATGGTAAATTTACCAACTAATGTAATCTTTGTAATTAGTAAGAAAGACCTGACTGACTTAATGATCACTCATGAATTTTAATATGGTACATGACTTCTCATACAGTGGTTCACTCATAAACATTTTGTACATGGGCAGTTAAAAGTTACACGAGACAACCCTATGTTTTTATTTAGAACACTTTGTGTATTATGTTCGTTGTGGTGCTTGTTAATTATTCTCTTCTGTCACTGTTTATATTTTAATTCCAACACTATTCTTTTCTACACTTCAGTTTTTACATATAGTACTCTAACTCTCCAACCTTCTGAAGCTGTAGACTCACAAGGAGGAAACAAATATAAAAACACTATGTTAATAAATACCAGGATCTTTATTCATTTACATCATAATTGTTTTTATTAAAAAACAAAATTACTTGTCATTGCCATCTTGTTTAAGAGCCATTGACAAAAATATATTGTAAATATATTTGTAATTATAATTTTAATTGCTTCATTCACGTTTGTATGTTAAATAAATACCTCTGTAAGGATTAATAACAATATTACTCGACAATTAATAAATAATCTTCAGCTGGTATTGCAAGTTGCCATATTTAAAGTTGTCACATAAATAATTATATTAAGCATTAAAACAACTATATTACAGTACTGTACTAAGGCTATCTCTTCTTATACACACAAGGTTTAAGAATTATATCAGGAAGTGCAGTTATCTTTTTCACTTTTCGGTTCTTCTTAAATTCAAACAAAAAGAAATATTTTTCTGACGTGTCTTTTTGGGTGCAATGAAATCCAAATTTACTCACAAGATTCACAAATTGGGGAATGTCTCCAAACCGACTCTCAACTTCAGCAATTTTCATTATACCTCTGGAAATATTAAGTTAATATTAATAAACTTTATACTAAATAAATATCAATAAGAGGTCAGGTACTTGTGTGTGTGTAGTAATGCATGCCAATAATACTTGAGGGATATGTATTTGTGCTGTAGTTGCAATGAAAAAGATATTTCTAAACACTGTAATGTTTCTTTTGTTTTAACAACTTGTGTAGGGTAGACCACAGGGTGTAGGAACATCATAATTGAGAAATAATGCAGACAGGGAAGGAATGAAACAGCAAGTAGGAAACTTTGTACATGCACAGTTAACAGTCGTCCATCAGTCATCCACTCAATTTTTTATAACTATCTTCCTGGTCTCCTCTAGTTTTCTTCATTCACAACCATACGTTAAGTAACTGAGTAAGTTTTATAAGGAGAACAATTAAAAATAATATAATGTTATCTCTAAGTTTATGAGCAACACAAATTATCTACATTCCAAACATATTTCCAGGCCATAATTGTAGCACAGAGTATCATTGAACATTAATCATCTCAGTGTTATTGTTTCTTGCTTCATCATCTTCTTCACCTTTAAAAATAATCTAATTCATTGTGGTGCTTCTTTGACAATTATTTATCACTCTTCAAGGTACAGTCAAATGGAGCACAAACTTGGGCAGCACCACAATTTGCACCACTACACAGTCCTAAAAGATTTAACCACTGTGCCATATTTTCCCACAAATCATTGAACAGTGGCCATTAATTCTTGCGAAAGGTTTCCCATTGTTGCATCATCATAATAGCACAGTCCATGTTCAACCCAGTTAGATTTTTTATGCTATCATTCCACTGAATTAGTTGCATAACATGATATCTCTTCCCATAGCAACACTTTATTTACCAACGCTACCTTCAACAAACCACTAATAATAAACTTACCCTTCTCTCAAAACTCTGTTGGCCTCTATAATGAAATCCTTGATGTTGGTCCCCATGAGTGAGAGGCAGAACACCACAACATCCACCGAACCCATCGTCAGTGGTGAGTGAGCCATGTCACACACCGTAACCCTGGAGTTGGCTGCTACTAAGTCAAGGGAATGGACCTTTTTCTGAGGGACACTGAGTGACAGAGCAGCTTCACCACAACCAAAGTCTGCCACCACATATTCTTTTGGCCTGAAATACACGAGTAATTTATCATTATTATTTTTAATCATTTTGCCACGCCTCAGCATACTGGCCATTTTCAGCAGTTGGTCTACCCATTGTACAGGAGGAAACTGGAGTGCTCTTACAATCACCATCATCCTGCTTCCAGGTCTCATAAATTCCATAGTTTTACAATATCTAAAATCTAGCTCAATAAAATCATAGCTTTATTAGAAACCCTGTACAGTATTTAGAATGTGTAACCTATCACTGAACTTGTGAATCTGTGAACAAAGATGTGGCATTCTCACATTCACAACACACTCAGTTTATTGATCTAAAGTATAAACTACAGTTCTCAAAAGACATACTTAGTACACAGCCACTTGACAACGAGGTCCAGAGGATTGACCGGCCAGCGTTTCACTTGTGCCTGATAGCCGGTATGGTAAGTGTCGAAGGCCTCACGGTCTTTCTTGAACAGTTTAACAGCATCAGTGCTCTTTATTGTATACAGCTCTTCATTTACCATTCTGTAGAAGAAGATTTTTAATGATTTATTTCACCATCATTTTGATAATAAGACTGTACAGTAATTAATTTCCTAAGGGATTGACATAATGAGGATGAAAATAAAAGTCCTCAGTAAATGTTGTGAGAGTTGTTTGGTCACTAAAATAAAATTACATGAAATTTTTAATGACCTGCATCATTTGTCCATCTATCAATCTATCTTTAGTGAATGTGGTCTTTTTCACCATCAACGTACAGTACATCATCACAAGCACTAATATAACACAGTAGATAGTATGAGCCCCACAGTAAAATGCTTACCGGAATCTGGCGGATGTTAGTCGATCGGCCATTTTCTTGCGTAGAGCATCTGCCTGGCTCAGTTCTGATGGTTTGGGTTCTTCTTTTTCTGTCTTGGCTTCTTCCAGTAGTCTTGATAATTTGCCTTTGTCAAACTTTTTGTTTATAGGACTTTGAAGATTTGACTTTTCATTTGTATCCGTTTTCATTTTCTTCTTCCGGTTGTCTGTTGTCTTTTTGTTTTTCTGGTTGTCTGTTATTTTTTCATTGTTTTTCTTACTTAGCACATTAGAGCTTTCTTCATTTTCTGTATCTTCTTTCTTTTCTTTGCCCTTGGTGCCTCCTTCATCACCACCTGAATTATGACTATAACTCAGCCCCACATCTTCACCATCTTTATCAATGTCCATTTTATCATATTCCTCAACAATTGCCTCTTCCTTGCCTTTTTTTGTTGACTTTAAATCCATAATTGATGTGTTTTTTGTTACGTTTTTCTTCTTACCTTTTAGTGACTTTGGTTCAGAAAGGTTATTAAAATCTAATTCCTCTAATAAAAGATTAAAGTCAGATTTAAATTTAGGGTCAGAGTCAACGTCATCATCGGATTCAAATATTAATTCCTCTACTCCATCATCACTGCTTTCTGGTTTCTCCTTCTTCAACTTCTTCTGTTTCTTGTTATTTGATTCGGTGTTTTTCTTCCTCTCTTCGGACTTTTGTTTTGTCTCTTTATTTACGTTTTTTCCAAGGGTGGTTTCTTTTGGTCTGTTTTAGTTCCCCGATTCTCTGAAATTGAATCATTTGCACTCATTTTCTTTTTCTTCTTGTTCTTTTTACTCATTGGTTGTTTTCTGGTTTCATGTGAGGTAACAGTATCTTCACTTTTGGTAGGATTTGCTTCTCCATTTTCTTTTTTGGTAGAACCCACAGCTCTATTTTCTTTTAACACAATAATGTTTTTTTCGTTTTTGGTGCTGTTCTCCAGTGATTGGTTAAGTTGTCTGTCCTTAGGTTTTTTCCTCTTTCTTAGCCTCAATTCATTCTTTATTTCAGCACATCCTTTCCCCTCATCACCTCTCTTCTCGATTGTCTCAGCACATCCTTTCCCCCCATCACCTCTCTTCTCGATTGTCTCAGCACATCCTTTCCCCCCGTCACCTCTTTGCTCTAAGACAGTGGTTGGTGTTACCTTCTCCACCACACAGCTGTCACTCTTCCCTAGACTACTAATACCATTCATACCTAAATGATTACTATTCCCCTGAATCCCCTTGGCTTCATTCTGTTTAATATTTATTTCCTTGTACTTGTTCTTACTTCTCTTTCTCTTCTTTAAGTTTGTATTTACAGGAGGAGTGTTGTCGATGCTATCTTTCTTTCTCCCCTGTGAGTCGTTTAACACAACTCCCTTTGTCTTATTTGTCTTCTTCTTTGTCTTCTTTCCTGGTGATTTGGTTGTAGATAATAAAGGTTTATCTTGAGTGACACTGGTATCTGTCTTATTTTGCTTGGTGGTAATATTACTAGCCTCAGTTTTTCTCTTCTTAGCAGTCAACTGAGTGTCTATGTTATCTTCAATCTTCTTCCTCTTTCGTTTTTTCTTTGTCTTTATCATACTACTATCAGGTAACTCAGAGGTCATTGCCTGAAATGAAAAAATAGAAAAATAATATTGTACATTAATATTAAGTTTGAATAATGCATAAACCAAATACAGTTAGTATTAGCTACTGGGTCTTTGGGAATATCTAACAAATATTTTTTTTCTTAGCAGTATTTCCATAATCAAATAACCTGTGGTGTAATGGTCAACATGCTCGCCTCGCAAGCGAGCGGACCCAGGTTCCATCCCCGGGCAGGACAAAACTATGGGCAAGTTCCTTTATGTCATTTGCCTCTGTCTACCCAGCAGAAATTGGGGACCTGGATGTTAAATGATTTGCGGATTGTATTTCAGGTTAATGGTTAGCCAGAGCAGTTGGCCGGTCTTCTCGGACTATTCCTTGACACTGGGTCATGCAGCTCGGTAACTCAGGGTGTGGTTGTTGTGTTGGCGACAGTTTCTACACCTGAAATAAATTCATGCCAAGGTGAATCACCTGTTTACCTGTGACTAATAGGTTATTAGATAAATGAACACCTACTTCTGCCCACTCTGGCCAAGTAACTGTAGCTGTACCCACTCTGGCCAAGTAACTGTAGCTGTACCCACTCTGGCCAAGTAACTGTAGCTGTACCCACTGGCCAAGTAACTGTAGCTGTACCCACTCTGGCCAAGTTTCTGTAGCTGTACCCACTGGCCAAGTAACTGTAGCTGTACCCACTCTGGCCAAGTAACTGTAGCTGTACCCACTCTAGCCAAGTTTCTGTAGCTGTACCCACTCTGGCCAAGTAACTGTACCCACACTGGCCAAGTAACTGTAGCTGTACCCACTCTGGCCAAGTAACTGTAGCTGTACCCATGCCCTGTACCCTGCCTTTGTGTAGTAGTCTACATAAGAGAAGAGTTTATGTTGTACATGAACCTAACTCAATTCCAGAAATGGGAAGCACAATTTAAGGCTATTGGCTTTAGGCATATACTGTAGTCTGCTGAAATAAAACAGTACTGAGGTAGTTTTCATCAGTATGTCGAGGTGTTCAAGGCACACAGATGATAATGGTAATGTTTAAGGACAGTCGCCCGGGTTATCCAGCCACCTAAGGAAAAATATCTATTGAAGACAAGTTATTTCTTACCTCGAGACTACAATAAATCAGGTGGAGGAACAGAACATCTTCTATTAAGGTTTTAGTACCGAGTTTATCTCTGTATAAAGATACAGTATACGCTACTGCTGGCTCCTGCACCAGGCTGCCGCTGTCTTAATTTATGTGAGCATCAGTAGTTATCGGAACATTTCCTATACACTAATAATGAAGTTCTTCCCTTTAATACTCACAAAAAAGAAACAGCAACAACGATGATAAATTATTCTTTCTTACCTTAATAATATTATTAAAAAAAGTATAAGAACATAAGAAAATAAGGGGTCTGCAATAGGCCGGTGATACACGAATACCAAAGAACCAACAAAACGCACCAACATAACCTACGATGGAAGTGTATTATTATTATTATTATTTTAGGTTTATTAAGTTCACGAGCAAATGACTGAAAATTCACGAGGAAAGCTAAATTGGTTGATGTACACTGCTTTTGTTGTCGCATGGGTCAACATCAAAGCGGGAATATGACAGGAAAACTAGGGATAAAAACCTGAATAGAAAAGGTGTTATTCCTCCACCTGAATTGTTTGAGATAAGAAATGTTAATTATACAAAGATTTATCATACATTCGCTGAATAACCCGGACGACTCATTAAATATTATCGACACTAACACACCTACTTCATTAGTAATAGTTCAGAGGTAAAAATTAAAGTAGATGTACTAGTACACATAAGACTACAGATTCATTAAATGGTGGTAGCGGTTTCCTCATTAATTACAGTATAAAGTTTTTCAAACATAGGCGGGTAGACCTATGGACCGGTCTACCAGTCTAAGCTGAGGAATCAAGAACAATGGAGGGATCCGAGAGACCACAGACCATCTTCCCTCGTCCTGGTCTCCATAAGGTAATTAAGTTAGGTAGGTAGGTGGTGGTAATTAAGTTAGGTAGGTAGGTGGTAATTAAGTTAGGTAGGTAGGTAGGTGGTAATTAAGTTAGTTAGGTAGGTAGGTGGTAATTAAGTTAGGTAGGTAGGTGGTAATTAAGTTAGTTAGGTAGGTAGGTGGTAATTAAGTTAGTTAGGTAGGTAGGTGGTAATTAAGTTAGTTAGGTAGGTAGGTGGTAATTAAGTTAGGTAGGTAGGTGGTAATTAAGTTAGTTAGGTAGGTAGGTGGTAATTAAGTTAGTTAGGTAGGTAGGTGGTAATTAAGTTAGTTAGGTAGGTAGGTGGTAATTAAGTTAGTTAGGTAGGTAGGTGGTAATTAAGTTAGTTAGGTAGGTAGGTGGTAATTAAGTTAGGTAGGTAGGTGGTAATTAAGTTAGTTAGGTAGGTAGGTGGTAATTAAGTTAGTTAGGTAGGTAGGTGGTAATTAAGTTAGTTAGGTAGGTAGGTGGTAATTAAGTTAGTTAGGTAGGTAGGTGGTAATTAAGTTAGTTAGGTAGGTAGGTGGTAATTAAGTTAGGTAGGTAGGTAGGTGGTAATTAAGTTAGGTAGGTAGGTCGGTTTAAGCCCTTATACTCACCGAGAACTCAGAGGCATCAATGTGGTAGGAGAACACATCACCACCACCCCAGTCTGGTATTTGAAAGCTCATGGTGGTATACAGGAGTCACCACGGCGTTTTATCTATCTGTCTTTTCCTATTTCTGGTACAAATTACTCGTCAGCACACAATAAGACATTAAAAGATAACTGGCACCATCCTGTCACCCTCAGATGGCCAGACCACCACCACATGTGACCATTGTATCATGTTATTTTCGTATTTAAGTAATTACAATATTAATAAAGGTACATTGGTTAAATTCTATCATTACTCTGTGAATATTATACATTTATTCATTGAAAAATAAGAAGGGATTATTGTATTTACTAAAGGTATGAATTTATTGAAATCATTATTATTTTTATCAAATTCCGTGGAAAATTAAAGTTTATTATATAGTTATAATTTATATAAGTTATATTTTTTAAGATGTTATTAAATATGAGTGACATAAAGGGTATCTATCCCCCCATACATGTAAGGAAACACTAACACCCTAATGGTCCCTGGCTGTGGCCCTCAGAGGTAGACAAGAGCTTGGCGTGTTGAGGCAGAGAAACGTTGTGATAATTGTCTCTGATCACTATAGGAGACCAAACGTTACACCTCACTGATAAAATGGAGACTAATACTGTAGAACCAATAGTGATGGAAGTAACAGGTGACTCACAACCACCTGGAGACAGTAGTGAAGGAGCCTCCAGTGATGGTGCTCAGACGTCCTTACCCTCAGGGGCTAGACAAAAATCCTACAGTCCTCCAAGATCCTACAGTCCTCCAGGTGCCCCCAAGAAGAAGGAACCCATGTGTATAATTGTCCTTGGTATGGCTGGCTCGGGTAAGACTACGTTTGTGAAGAGACTCGACTCCCATTTAAACATCAGAAAGCCACATCATGTGATAAACCTGGACCCGGCTGTTGATAAGCTCCCTTATATATCTTATATTGATATACGGGACACAGTGAACTATAAGGAAGTTATGAAGCAGTATGGTTTAGGGCCTAATGGTGGCATTGTGACGTCCCTAAATCTCTTCTCAACCATGTTTGATGATGTTTTAAAACTAATAGCTAAAAAAGAGGAAGAGTTAGATTATGTAATATTTGACACACCCGGTCAAATAGAAGTGTTCAACTGGTCAGCTTCTGGACCCATCATTGCCGGGGCACTCGCGGCCACTTACCCAACCATCATTGTATATGTCTTGGACTCCGTTCGTTCTACTAATCCTCAGACGTTTATGTCCAATATGCTCTATGCTTGCTCAATTCTTTATAAATACAAGCTTCCTTTTATTATTGCCATGAATAAAATTGACATTGTTGATTGTAAATATGCCATGAACTGGCTACAGGACTTTGACGAGTTTCAGGACGCACTTTCCTCTGAGTCAACGTACGCCTCTAATTTGACGAGGTCGCTGTCTCTCGCACTGGAAGAGTTTTACAGCACCATCAAGGCTTGTGGTGTCTCAGCATTCACAGGAGAAGTAAGTAATGGGTAAAATTATAGTTTTGGTCATCCCAATCTGACCTAACCCCCCCCCATGTTACCTAACTAAATATGTTTACCTCAACAGCTTTTAAAACTATCCCTGTTTAGTGTTTTTATCACGGTTAATTATTAGTTTGACCCAATAACTGTTGCAGTGGGTAAGAGTATGGGTACACTTACATCTTAATTGTTTATGGTATGTACACTTAATGGTAAAGATTCTTTAATGGCCATAATGGGAATTTAATAACCAAAATTGGTTTTCTTATTTTTTTGTGGTGATTAGAAAGAATAGGACCTAATTTTCGTGGCTGATGTGGGCAATGTTATTATTCGGTTTAGTACATCTTCAAATTGCATAGAAACACTTACTTTTAGGCAATTTCTACCTCATATATACATTCCTCAACCCTTGAAGCCTCGGTAAAATTGCAGATTACAGCAACCAAAGAATCTAATAAAAAAAGAAAAGGAGTGATTTGCTGATGGGTTTTGATGCGATTGGTTCAAATCTGACAATTTTTTTTATCGGAAATCACTCCTATTGAATTTAGCCCTCCCCCCCCCCCCCCTAACTATAATGGGGGAAAGCGTGGGAATTCGTGATTCTGGGTGGGGGAGAGCCAAAACGAGTGATTTGTGGTAGAAGCGAATTCCAAAGTTGTCCGAATCACGACATAAAAACATCAGAAGAACACATCATGCAACAGATATTCTGTTATTTATGAAAAAATAGTCGATATATTAGTTCTATCTACTGCGTGTTCTGAATTCCAGGTACTCTGTGCTTGCTAACTTATACGATACTATACCAAACTAAACCTTAACTAACCCCCTAGCCAGGGGGCTCTGCCCCCGGACCCTCTGTGGCCCTAGACAGGGGCTTTGCCCCCAGGCCCACAGACGTTATGTAATAATCCAGAGTTGCGTGGTCAGCCTCCACGAGAATATAAATAACTTTTACAGTATCTCTCACCTTACTCCGAGTCAGGGTTGGAGTCTGAGTCAGGGACCAGAATGCGTCGTGGGTTCCGACCCAAGTGTAATACAAGAAAAAATCATAGAAAAAATGCTTCTATTGATTGAGTGTAGTGAATTTCAGGAATTCTTTGGTTGCTGTTCACTGCAATATTACCGAAGCCTCTTGGAAACTTGTTTCTTTCAGAAAAATTGCACACGTGAGGAACACCTAAAAAATTAGATCAATAAATCTCCACCCACCTTTTTTGTCTCACCGCGGGTTAAGGCTCCCTGCAGGGTTAGGTTAGGTTAAGGTAAGTTAATTTAGTGAACGTTATGGGTCAAGATGCTTGGTTTCTGATGTATTTGGATGTGTATTTTGTTCAAATCTCACCGTCGTTTTTGATCAAGGAGGACTTTCATCATTTTTTTTAAAAACGACGTATTTCCCATGGAAACGAAGGTCAGATTTGAACAAAACGCATCAAAATAACATCAGAAATCAAATATCTCGTAACAAAATTCAGGGGTGTGCTAAAAGGAATAATCATCATAAAAGAAAATTTGGTGATTAAATTACCATTGTGGACACTAAAGAATCTCTACCCACTTTGTACCTTAATTTACTTTTTTTTATTTATTTATTTGTGGTGGTTAGGAGAGCCATTAATTCACTTTAGTGTACATACAGGGGGGCCCCAAGTTCACAGATTTTTATTTCGCGGTTTCTATTATTCGCGGATAACGCCCTGGATGTACCCAAGAATGTCTGTGGGTAGTTTTAAATTTGCCGGCATTATCACAGCCGGGACAGGGAGCCATTCGTTCTAGAGACAGTAATTTTCTTTACCTGTATTGTAAATATATATGTGTGTGTGTGTGTGTAGACATACACATACAAATAAATAATAATTGGAAAATCCTCTGAAATAATTGTGACAGTTTACCCCCAAATCTGTGCTTCATTAACAAAGTGTGTGTTTGTCTACATACAGTATACGTATACAATATGTACAGGTAAAAGAAATAATTAACCTAAGGGCAAACACATAAAGGCAATATACATTTCTTTGTACACACGTAAAAATTTACCCCCCCCCCCCCCCCCCCCCCCTGTCCGCAAATGTTATTCGCGGATTTGGCGATTCGCAGCCATTTTGAGAACCTAACCCCAGCGAATTTGGGGGGTCCCCTGTATTAAAAAAATTTGGGTCACTTAGGAAACCAGAAATACATTTGTTATTGTAGTTCTGGAAGTTTAAGTAAATGTGTGTGTGATAATTCTTTTTTTTGTTGAGAGCTGAGTACCTTGGCTGTTTAATGTAAAGGCTAGCAACCAACCCTAACCTAATACCTAGTAATACAGTATCCCTCTCTATCCGAATGATCACAATTCAGATATTTGCTTATCTGTATATTTTATTCTTACACCCGAAGATGATATTAGCTTATCTGAATGTTGGTCTGGTCGAAATTTCAAATCTCAGGATAGGTGCAGCCCAGGAGTCAGCTGGGGTGGCCATTTTGCTCCCTACATGAGTAGGAACATACTCTTGCTCAAGGTGCATGATGTCGCCTCCTCCCACGCTCCATTCTTTCTTTGTTCTGTTAAAGTGAAGTACTGTACTTAATATTTATTCATGCCATCCTTTCATGAATCTGTACGCAATGGCATCCAAGCATAGTGGTGATTCCTCTACTACCCCCTCCACTGCCAAGAGACTTTGCAAACCTGTTTTAATTATAACCAAGCTTGAGATAATCAAGCACCATGAAATCGGGAAAGCCCAATACTTTATATATAAACGTATGTGTGGAGGCAGCGGGCTATAACTGTGATGCCAGCCCAGCCTCACTCACTCCCCCGATATGATGTCTTGGCATACACACAGCAGCAACCACACACCCCTGGGTCAGCTGGGTAACTGTCAGACTGTATTATGTTGCCCAGAGGATGATCTGGGTGTGGAAGGAGCTATTTTTTTGCACATAGTAAAATAGGTATTGGATTGTAATGATATGCTATGTATCAATTTTATTGTTTATCATAGCAATTTTTTTTTATTTTTCATGTATATGTAATTTAAAATTTGTTCGAATTAGGCTCACTTCGTGCTCACTAAATAGTTTAACTCTGAACCACTTTGTTTTATAAAATTTTGGGTGTTAATAAATCAATCGTTTAACTTTGAACCCGTTTATAACAAACTTTTTATATGAGGGAGTACTGTATGTTTACTGCCCTGCCATTTGAACCTGTCATTCACTCTCCGTGCCTTGCTGTTATCCCTCGATTAATGAAAATTTCGCTTATGTTAGGTTTTCAGGAACACAACCCCAGTGTTAGACAAGGGACACCTGTGCAGTATATGGTATATTAATTTAAGCTCATAGCTATTTAAACAAATCTTTATTGAAGAGATAAAACATAATTCTAGCATCATATTTATATTTACAGGGAATGGATGCCTTCATGCACCTCACAGATGAAGCTGCCATTGAATTTGAAGATTACCGTTCAGAACATGAAATGCTGAAGATGAAGAAGAAGAGCAAAGAGGAGGAGCGAGAAAAGGGTGATCTTGAGAGAATTGATCGTGACTTGAAGAAGGAAGGCTTATGCTCAGTGAGGAAGGCAATTAGGTTAGTAAATAGGGATCACATGGAGATAAGTCCCAGTTTATTTCACCTGATAATTGAACACCCTAAGCCTAACTTAACCGAATCATGGTTCCTGAATCAGGCATGGCTCTGTTCATCCATGATTTGACAGTGAGTCTCCCCAATTAATAAAATCTTTGGTTGAATGTTAACTCAGTCTTGTGAAGTAGACTCACTCATGAGATTCACAAAATATTTGCTTTAAAATTGTTCACTTGCATCATGAAATAATGTAAGCTGACATGACCCAGTTTGAACATCATATTTCTTATGATACGCTTGACTATGTGACCCAGCCATCACCAAACTTGATAAGTGGACAGTGAGGCACACAAGTGTTTATCTGTACCTATAGCAGGAGCGGGCTTGGAGCACAAACAACTTCTGTGACTGAGTAGCTGGGACTAAGGTGGGTTGTTATTGTGGTGTCCATCATACAACAGAAGCAAGTGACTGAGGAGAGGAACACTGTTTAAATGGTTGTGATCCAACAACCTGCCACCTTGAACAGTGACTCATATCTCCAAAGAACCTTGTTTCAGGGTTCTGGTTTTAAGATGTTAGGAGACGATTGGAGTTCTAATCTGGTGGAATGACATGGGTCCTTTGGGATGACTGTTAAATTGTAAATTATTTTTACTTAACCCTTTAAGCAATAGTATTGCACTAAGGTGTTGTATTCTGCTTAATGGCAGATGATTTTATTCAGGTGAGAGAAACCCCTGCTCTTTAATGGCTTAATTACAGCTTGTTCTCTTTGGTTTACTGATCAGCTTCCACAAGATTCACTTTATAGAGTAGCTTGAGCTGTCGCAACCATGGACTCCCTCATGCGACTGTAATAACTCATTAAAGTTTGGACAGGTGTTCATGAAACTTGGCAGAGATGTTGGTCTCTCTGTGACATGATCCAATTAATTTACCCACTTGTGTACGGTGGTCCCCTCTCTGCTGAGTAAAATCGTGTGGCGTCCCCATAGTGAAGGGGTTAACGAGGAGATGGAGGGCATTTGGGTACCGTGTTTGTTGTGTGTTTGACTATAAGCAAACGCACACATGTAGAGTCTAATTATAAGTTTGTCTTTAATTATTCTATTCTTACAGGAAAGACACTGAGATCTACTTGACTCATGGATCAGATAGTGAAGGGGAAGGAGAAGTACTGGATGAAGAAGACACAATGGAGAAGAAGGAACTCGAGTCATTTCAGCAATTTCTCAGCAACCAAAAGGCAAAGAGGGAGCATCAGAGATATAATGTACTACCTAACTCCTAGAACACTTAACTCCATGTTGTGTATACTTGTGCTAACGTTTGAATGAGTTGTTTGTGAACTGATCACCTGGATTCTTTTCCCCCAATTATTATCATGTGTACAGCATTTGAGTAGAAAAGTAGAATATAATTTCTCCTTGCTAAAGTAGTTCTAAACTTTTCAGACTCAGATTTCTCACCCCCCTCACCTTTTTTTATAGAGACTTTCTTCCTTAAATGCAGGATGGTTGATGATGCACAAACACACACTCGTTGTCATCAATGTAAAAGATGTTTCCTTCTATGGTACTCACCTCTCAGTTCATCCTTCACCAACTTGGAAATCTAAATAAAAGTACAAATTTAGATACATGGTGCAGTACAGGTTGGACCATTATCCACATTACAGGTCTGGCAATCTTTTCTTCAGTAATAATACAGTACACACAGCTTACACTTTTATCAGCCCAGGAGCCACTTTTGAAAGTTCAACTCTTATAGAAAACATCAGGGAATGGTTTGTTGTATATAGTATTTGAGGCTATTTTCATGTTATATCTTTCTTTTTGTACAAATATTGGGAAGCCTTGTGCTGTCTCTTCACTGTGTCAACATTTGTGAGTCCTGAAAGTCTGTGATGATTATTCCAAGAGTTTAGTGTTAATTTAATTCAAAGGTTAATAGTTTTGGTAGTGGTTTTATTAGTGAGGGTTTGCTCTATCAGCTGACTTAGCATAAATTTGCAGTTACAGTATTTTATAATCTTCCATTTACTCCCAGATGGCTTCTCTGAACCCCCTTTAACAAATTATAATGGAAGGCTTCTTTTATTTTTATATGTATGTAACTAATCATTAATGATTTAACATTTAAAATCTTGAAGTGCAAAATAGGTTTGCCTGTTAAAATATTTGGTCCCTAAATTTTTACTTTTAAGTTGTGAGTTACTGGAATGAGCACTGGTTGACCCCAAGTGTTGCTTTACTTAGCATCTCTGGTGGCCATCTTTCGGATGTTATACTGCTGTGGGGTGCATTGAGCTGGCACCAGTTACGGTAGGCTCTCGCCAATAACGTCTAATAGGTGCCGCCACCCCAAGAATTTCACTCATTTTCCCCCTTTGAAGCCCTCTTAACACTTTTTGTTAGCTGAAATTAAAAGAATTGTTATTCATTCATCAAAATAAAGAATTTGAGTAATATAACACTGACCTTGGAGGAGGTTTTGAGGTGCTTGGTGTGATGATTGTTCCGAGGCTGGGGCATGGAGGCTACTGCGTCGAACCTCCGCCCACTTCCCTAGCCCCATCTCCGTCCCCGTCCCCACGCTGGCCTCTCGCACCTGGTTCACCCACTTCCGCTAACACTTCATCAAACCCTGCATAGTCAGAATCTTCAGGCATTTCCCCAATGTCATCAATGTCTTCATCAACTTTAACCTCTCTCTGTTGGTCTTCCTCGGCTGGCCGGTGTTGTGAAAGAAAGCGAGTGATGAGTGACTGCTGCCGGGCATTCACTCGCTCATTGTACTGCTTTTGGTATTTTCTTGAAATAGATTTTACAAATCCAATCATTTGCTCCCTTTCACCTGAGTCAATCTCAATGTCTTAGATCATCTCTTGAAAGCTGGTACAGACACCCAATAAGAGTGATAGCTTCTGTGTCGTCACTTTCCTCTGCTCGGTCTCCCCTGCATCACTCGCTGCATCACCACTCTCACCACCTTCTTCATCCTCCGGGAGATCCTTGACGTCATTTGTGTTACCATCTTTCATCAGTTCTTCTTCCCGAGTCACTTCTTGAAATCCTGGGGCTGGGATACTGCGGACAGTTTCCAACACTTGGTTCATTAGCTCTGCTGGCTGCTGTCTCTTCGTCTCGGCAGACTTGAGTTGTGGCAGGAGTGCCAACCAGGCATGCCTAATGTTTGCTTTTGTAGTATTTCCCCAGGCTTTTACAAAGAAATAGACTGCTTGGCAAATGTTATAATTTTTCCAGAAGGCAGTAACAGTCATTGTGGAGGTTTCAGGTACGCCAGGTGGAGCAGGGGTGGCGGGGGTTGCAAGTGAGCCAGGTGGAGGAGTGGAGGCGGAGGCTGTGGGTGAGCCAGGTAGAGCAGCGGAGGCGGCTAGGGTAGGGAGGAGAGGATCCTTCTCCTCGCTACTGCTCACAGTTTCAGCAATTTCCTTCACTTCTTCTTGTTTATCAGTTTCCTTCCTCATCTGTCATGGACATATTTGTAGTACAGCAACTTTACATTCGCTGTGATTTCTTGGTCTAGTGGCTTTATTTTGGAGGTTGTATTTGGTGGTAGAAACACAACCTCAACTCTAGGGTGACGTCCTACTAGAAATCGTGCATGACTGGGGGCATTGTCTAGAAAGAGCACCACTTTGAAGGCTACATTCTTCTTCCGGCAGTATTCTTTGGCATTGAGTCTCCTTGTACTTGATTTACAGTTATATGACTTGTAATTATATACTGAAATTTACATAAGTTGCATAAGGGATTATTGATGTTCAGTATTTTGGAACACTTAGTAATTTGTCATCACATGTACTATTGTATACTGGTGGATGACGGATGACTTGTAATAATATACAGTATTTAAATTTACAGAAGTCACATAAGGAATACTTGATGTTATGTATTTTGTACCATAAGGTAACATGCAAGATCTGATTTTCTTGGTAGTATTATTCTTGACACTGTACACACAAGTTGTCACTAGATGAGAAGAATAGCTACACATGTCAGCAGTTGAATGGTCATTGCAACAAATAGCAACGTCCTGTAAATCATTATTTTTTATTGACTGTCCACAATACCTTCAACATATTATTATACTGTGATGCGATTGTTTTCAGATTGAACGGCAATACTATATTTCCTGAAATACAGATTACAGAATGTTCATTTAATTTTATCTTTTGAAGGTCATGAAAACCTGAAGATTGAATAAGGTATTATCTTATTCAGTTTTTTAAGACCATATAGGCCAACCCTGCTGTACATACTACATAATAATCTTAAAATCTGTTGTTTGGAATAAATTGAATAGATACTTTTTATCTGTTTTCAAATATCCTAATACAGTGCGGTACATTGTGAAGTTGCTGTACAAGTGGAAGGAGGACACTGGTGTTGCTTTTGATGCACTGGGGAGTATAGAGTCCAGTGTCTGGGTTCAAAGCAGTTGATGTGACAGTGAATTTCATCCTGGTGCTATTAATATAACTGAAAAGGTGAAAGTGGGTCCCATAGGCCTGACAACCATTTAGGGGCAATGCAGACACAGCACAATAAAGACAGTGTGGTGGGCAAAGTGACCAAATACATAAACTTGACTAATACTGTTCACCATACTGGTATATAGAAAGAGGAAAATGTAACATTCAGTTGTGTAATAAAAGGTAAATGAATGCTGTATGTTTGATTGTTTGTTGTGGTGGATGGAAGAACATGAAAGACCAGGGAGTTTCATAATGAGGAAGGTGAAGAATGAAGGTGAATGATCATAAAATTTGATTAATGGAACATAGTAAAAAAGAGGACATGAAGGGAAGGTTGAGGAGGAAGTGAGACATTGTTTGTTGATGAGTGATTAGCTTGAGAGTGTACTGTATAGATATTGTCTAACAGTGATAAGCAGGACTATGGTGTGGCACTCAACATGTGAAGCTGGAAGAACTGGAGGAAGTCGGTACTGTAAGAGAGAACAGGATTGGAGTAAAAAACTGAGCTTCCATCACTCCAGAACTGACGGGAAATTAACAAGCGGGAACCATCGAAAACTTCACGTACGTTGCAGATGATGAAAAAAAGATCAAAAGGTTATATCATCAGTAAGATCAATTAGCGATAGTTTGACAAGAGGTCCATAATGCTAGACCTGATCAAGAGCTTTAAAAATATTGCAAACAAAAATATATTCAAAGTCGTCAAGGAGTATATACGAAGTGAATTGGGAGAAAGAAAAAAGACTACAAGGAAATGAAAACTATGTTGGGCACTAGAAAGGGTGGTATTCTACAGAGTGTTTAAGTTCTTGTTACTAATGGCAGCTCCCGTGAAGAGATGTTCCAGGCAAGACATTAGCTATTTTACGAGATGAGATAACAGTTATTTAGAGAGGTCAGGGACAAGTTCAGGTGCACATTTCTTCAGTATGAGAGAAGGGAATATCAGGGCCTTTGAGTTTAATATGGTAGGGAGAAGGGTTTTATTCTGTACTATAGGAACTGAAAGAACATTGTCACAGGGATGTTATATTGTAGTGGACGTCTCCCCTACAAGCTGCCACGCACCACCTGTTACCGCCTTCCCTAGCAACCAAGCGTATCCGCATTCCATTGCCCGCCGTATCCTAGCAACGGAACTAGTCACCGGCTACTTCTCGGGTTTTCCCAACATGACTCATAGAGGACTGGCGGCTGCTGCTCGGTGTATATAAGCTCTGTCTCTCCATTGAGATGCATTCTGACCAATCTTCTTGAACAAGCAACATCTCCTCCAGCAAGCTCCACACTGTTAACATTTCATTCAACCAGGAGGCCAGCAACAGGCAACATCTTCTCTAACGGAGCTCCTGCACACATACCTCCTTAGACAAGCTACTCACCGCACGTCTCTACCAAGCAGCCCCTCACCACACAGCACCTCCAGCACCAGACTGTCTATCATATAACTTATATATTATACAAGAAAACCACATTAGAGTTTCCTTCCATCCTGAGTGCTAGACAACTTTAATATCTCGATACCCCTACAATATATTCTACTAAAAAATGGATCCCGAAAGGCTTTATTTTATGCTGAAGAAAATGTTGTAAGATCAATATGAATGACAGTAGTTAAATTAAGGTTAAGAATTAAACGTAAATAAAATAATATAAAAAAATATACTTGGTAACATACAAATCTTTTAAGAGTTCACTTGGGCGTGAGATTCTATTTTTCACAGTAGCACTTCTCACTACTGCAGATACACTAGGCAATAATCACAGTATAGCACTCATCTAGCGACAAAGAAAGACTGGGAAAAGCCTTTTTACTATACTGTACTACGTGTATAAGAATTTTATTGTATGTAGTTAAAGAGAAGTATCATATAAATTTAAAAAAGACTTGCTAAGACTGTGAGTATAAAATCTGCAAAAGTATGCGCATTTTGCTCTAAACTTAGAGTAATGACTGGCATATCAGTCTTATTTAACCTTTGTGAAATTACACATTAATTTGCTGGATCTCTATGTAAAATAATTTTATTATAACCTAGAGATTTAGATAAGAAATATTGCGGGATTCAAAGCTTCAAGGATTAGAGGAACAAAATGAATAAAAAATGTTAAATGTACTAGTATAGCCAGATCAGCTATTGGTAGCTAACTGGTCGTTTTCTCTTAACAAGCAGCGACAATTATGACCAACTTAAAATATGAGAAAAAAAATCATTTTTGTGACGTCAACGTCCCCTTGATAATCTGCCACTGAGAAAATGTAAAACAAATCATTATATACTGTAGACGGTATAGTGTTACTACTGCCCTTCAACTACTAAGGTTTTCAAGTATATAACAATGTTAGAAAGTTCACGAGTGCATTAAAAACTGAGATACAGAACTCTTATTGTATAGAGCTTTATTACAAAGTAATATAAAAACAATTTTACTTACGGTACCCACCTGAAAAGCCCATATAAAATACCGTATTGTCAAGGTTGTCAACAATTGGTTATATCTTCCAAAGTTTTTGATATTAAGATAGGATAGTGAATAATTAAAACATTATTTTAGATCACCTTCGTGAGGTAGGTAGCATCCCGTTTTCTGTTTTTTGTCTGGAAAAGACGGTGGGAGATTCCTCACATTCCAGGAGGCCCAGCAGGAGCTGTGCGCCGGGCCCACACTAGATGGCGGGCCGTGCGGGCACACCTGCGAAACAAAACAGTTTGCTGTGGAACTTGTGCCGAGTGAGGACATACTTGTGGAATTTACCATCTAGATCCTTCAGGTAAGACGTGAATGTATTTGATATATGATCAATGGTTAGGTAAGAAGTGTACACGTATACTTCCGTCTGTATTATATTGAAGTAAATATGGTGAGAGGAGTTATCAGCAAAGGAAAAGTGTGGCGGCATGGAATAGCCAGCTGAGCTGAGGCCAGACAGAGCAGTCCCAAGTCTCGAGTTGACCTGTGTAATTATCCTTGTTGTTGTGTTAGACTTTATGGTTTTGTTATTGTCTCCTCGAAATTGTTTACTCAATCATATCCAGTAGTATGGTATCCCGGATATTTACCATTCATTAAGTTAACGTGAGAAAACTTCAAACTTGAAAATATTAGGTGTTGTCTTCGTCACCCACAAGGTCAGAAGGCAGAGATGCCGACGAGGTAATTTCTGCATCTGTTCTTATCATTTTATTTGTCTTTGTATATGTTCTCACCTTATTATTATATGATACTAATAGTTCCTTGTTCTCAGTGCTGGACAAGCTTCGCTGAGTGTCTCATCACAGGCAGACACAAGTATAACTTTTAAAATTGCATCATTCAGGATCATTGGTCGGTTCACGTCGATGTGACTGTATAGGGTATTTTATGTTCCACTGACGGTTAGGTAAAAGCCTTAAGCCGTATGTAATGTTAAGATGGAAGAACGAAGCTCAGTGTTGTTGAGTAGATTTGTGGGGCGTGGATCACTCCTTCCCAGTCGTCCGTGTTGTTGAAGTCACCAAGGGCCGCTCTCCCACAAGCGGTCGTCCCGAGGTAAAACAGACTGTACCACCAAGTTAAAAGCTTTCATGGTCCATTACATATATCATAATCAAAGTATTCTATGTGTTGAAAGATTCTCTGACGTGTAAAGTAGCATCACTCAATTGGTTGATGTCTATATGACTATATCGAATAATTTTTATTACCCAGTGATGCCAAATGTATCGAAATGGGGTTAATTCTCTTTCCATAATGTAGCGATGAATGAATAATAGCATTAACTTATATCATTGATAGCTAAAAAAACATATTAGCGATTCCTAAACTATTGGTTAACCGAGAGACAAACTGGGATTACAGAATTGTGTTTATAGATCAGTACTGCGTCAGGAATCACACACACAAAGCTGTACCACATCTCGTTATTGTTCACACGTCACTTAAGAATCAAAGGATCAGTTTATGTATACGAGTGTAGGGGAGACAGTGGCGAATCCAAGGAGAGGAGAGGGGGGAGGGGAGGGGCAGTCAACCTCCTCGTCCCACTCCTCACTGCCCACCTTCTACCCTACCCACTATCCCAACCTCGTGCCCTACCCTACCCACCACTCCTCACTTCCCACCTCCTGCCCTGCCCACCGTCACTCACTCCTCGCTGCATGACTCATACACACTCAACTATCACCTTTGTTTATTTGTTTAGGCCACAAGTAAGGTTTTCCATGAAAGACTGTGATATCCTAGTTTTGCGAATACAATTAAGAAAATTATACAGCTGATGGAAAAGAAACCTTATTCATATTGCATTATTTGAAAGTTAAAAAAAATGCACATTGTTGGAATCGTTTAAATACGGACATAAATAACCGTACTGTAGTGGAGGTGGTTAGATTAATTAGATTATGAGTGACGATTCGAATACGTGAGGCCTAAGCTACCAATTTGTTCTGTCCGTTTCCAGAACCTCTTGCAAAGCTCAGAAAATAAACTCAACATGATCATTTATGTTGAGTTTCCGAGAGTTCAGAAAGCCATGTTTGTCCAGTCAGCCAGCCGGATGTGTTCCCTCAAGGGACTGCCGGCTGCGTTTTCTACTTACCATAAATATATTCCAGTGGATCTTTGAAGCCTCGTTTGTGTTTCTTTGTTCGAGGATTTTCATGTCAAGACCAGAACACAACTAGCATCTTGTTCTGTTAAGTGATGTAATTAAGCTAGGCACCGTAACTATAGTGGTGGATTGTGGGGTGTGGTTGGGTGATGGATGACTGAAGTGAGGTGGTGGATGAAAGGATGATTGACATGAGGTGTTTGATGAATGAATGACAAGTGAGATGATAGATGGATGGCTGAAGTGAGGTGGTGGATGAAAGGATGATTGAAATGAGGTGTTTGATGAATGAATGACAAGTGAGATGATAGATGGATGACTGAAGTGAGGTAATGGATGACTGAATGAGTGGATAACTGAAGTGAAGTATTGGATGAGTGACTGAGGTGATGGATGAGACAATGACTGAATGAAGTGATGGATGGATGATAAGTGAAATAGATGGATGGATGACTGAGGTGATGGGTGGATGGAGTGAAGTGATGAGTAAAGTAAAGTATTGAATGGATGAGCTAATGAATGATGATAAGTGAGATGATGGATGGTTGGATGACTGAAGTGATGGGTGATGGATGAGAGGATGTCAGACGTAAGGTGATAGATGGATGAATGACTGAATGAGGTGATGGATGAGTGGATGACTGGAATGAAGTGATGGATGAGTGGATGACAAGTGAGATGATGGATGAAAAGATGACCTACATGAGGGTGTTAACGAAGCTCTGTGTTTAGTGTTGACTCTGTTTATAGTTTGTTTTACCTGAAGAATAATTTGTACGGTTTATGATCACAGGTGGAGAGTCGGTCGCCAGGTGAGTTGATTAATTAATAGTGGGCAAATATACACCTGCCTGCCTCTCCCACACCTGTTGCCACATCTCATCTCACCTGTTTATCTCATCTCCCTTCTACCTGGTATTTCTCCTTCACCCCATTACCTGTGCCTACCTGTCTACCCCATCACCTGTGTCTACCTGTCTACCTCATCACCTGTGTCTACCTGTCACTCTTGCTCCCCATCTCTCACTCCTGCCTCCCCCTCCTTCACTCCTACTCCCCTTCCCCCACTCCTACTCCCCTTCCCCCACTCCTGCCTCTCCCTCCTGCTCCCTCCTGCCTCCCCCTCCCCCACTCCTACTCTCCTTCCCCCACTTCTGCCTCCCCTTCCCCCACTTCTGCCTCCCCTTCCCCCACTCCTGCCTCCCCTTCCCCCACTCCTGCCTCTCCTTCCCCCACTCCTGCCTCTCCCTCCTGCTCCCTCCTGCCTCCCCCTCTCTCACTCCTGCCTCTCCTTCCCCCACTCCTGCCTCTCCCTCCTGCTTCCCCCTCTCTCACTCCTACCTCCCCCTCTCTCACTCCTGCCTCCCCCTCCCTATCTCCTGCCCCCCCCCCACATTTGTTACTCCTGCTTTCCGTACTTCCCCCCCTCTCCCCACTTCCCCCCTCCCCCCAATCCCCCCATCCAGGCGTAGCGTGGAGACCAGTGGAGCGTGACTCTGGGTCTAGTCTCCTCCTCAGCGTGCTATCCCAGGCGTCCCCTGCCGATGCTTCTATCCAGGCTCGCGGTGGCCGGTCGGTTGGAGACTAATTTGAGCAGGTGGATAGGGAAGGGATGTGAGGATAGGCAAAGAGGTGTGTGTGTGTGTGTGTGTGTGTGTGTGTGTGTGTGTGAGTCGATATGGAATAAGTGTGGATGGATGAGGAATAGGTGTGGAGAAGATGACATAAACCGTTCGCACAATGGATATTTATCTGAATTAACAGGTAAATATGTACTAAGTTACCTTAAACCAAAACACACAAAATTATATCCAAAATGGCGTTAATAATATATGAAGACGTTAATTAGCTATTTGCTCTTCCGATCACTAAATATACGCAGAGAATCTTTGGAAGGATTCTGTGTGTTAATGTTATCCCCAGATAGATGTTGAGTTAAGACAGAATTAAAGTGTAAAATCGTGTCCAAAATATCTTGTTTCATCTCATGGTCACTTAACTGATGCTAAATTAACGGTGTTTGCTTAAGATAGAGTTTTAGTGTATTTATGTAGTGTGTGGGGTCTGTGTTGTCATTTAAAGTCCAACAATTATGTAATTCGCTGCCATTGAGAATTTTGGCTTTAGTTTCTGGGAATAATTTATCACTACAGTTGCAAGGTTAAGAGTGTTGTAAGGAGGAGTACAGTACAGTATACCTTAGGTGTTAATGGATCTATAGTGATGGTTACAGCGAATTCTACTATACATCACCTGAAGTTACAAATACAGTATAGGGTACAGTAAGCAACTCGAGGTAATACTCTAAGAACAGTAGTATTCAGAGAGCGACAGTGTGTTTAGTGAGTCGAGAGATGTACTGTAGATGTATTGCCTTAAACGAATGGTCTTGGTGTTACGGGAGAGCCTTGTATGGGGTGAGACACTCATTTGTCAGGTCTTGGGTGATGATCATGTCACTGAAGTTTGGTGGTGATACTACTACTACTGCCGGTAATAATATTAACAAAACGTAATATACTAAAACTACTACTCAATAATAATCACTAACAGACTCACAGCACATAAGTCGATAGTCATTATCCTTAACCATTTCACAGCGGGAGGTTACCCTAAGCTGAATAAAATTGTTTGGCGGTAGCCAGAATAAAATGGCAAGTGAAAGGGTTAATGAGACACAAGGGGGAGGTACATGCCTGGGAGGAACAGCGGGCGGCAAGTTCCCTCCTCCCTGGCTGTTATTCACACTGCTATTTGTGGATGGCATGTGGCGGGCCTCCCATGTTTTGACAAGCTTCGGCCCCCGCCTGTTGACGTGCGCGCAACTCCTTCACTTGTTTTTCGCGCGCTTTTCTTTCCTCATCATCCCCTTCTCTCTTGCCATTGACTTATTTACCGACACGAATAAATAGAATATATACTGTACGGATATTTATAACAATAAGTGCTTACATACATCCATTAGTTGTTGATATGGATCTAGACACAAGGCGTGGATAGATTTTTTAAAAGTCAGTTGACGTCGGCGCATCTCATCGCTCACTCGTTTTTCCCGCGCGATTTTTATTTTTTCCACCGCTTACTTTCCAGTTATTTACACAGTGAAGTATGGGGCGTGGAGACTGGTGTTGCCTTCATAGTCCGTCTCGTCTTGGTGGCTAATGATATCGTGGTGGAATTTGGATATGAACTCAATCAATGTTGTCTTATATAAATTCTTGAGCAAAAGGTAATATATTAATGTAGGTGTATGTAGGCCTACCTGTATATTGGCCTTGAGAATACCTTATGTAGTGTATATGTATTGTTGCTCCAGTCTCTGTACCTGAGCTGTAGTTTCTAAAGTGGAATGTAAATATTGGCAAAGTTTTTCATTATTTATATTTTCATTTATGAGAAGTGAAAATTAAGAATGTTTTTTTTTTATAATTAGGCCTACATGTAAAAGAACTATTATTATTATTATTAGTAAGTCCAGGTCATTTGCATTGGTATTATTACTTAACTGACTGTAATGTTAATGTTAAGAGATGAATAACGAAGATATTGAAGCTGTTTACCCAGACAACGTTAATAGTGAAGATTTTACACCACTTTTTAAATAACTCACGAGACATATCACAGAGGGAGGGGGCATGGATACTAACTCCGGTTGATTAGTAAGGGAGATAAATTGATGTTTCTGTGAAGAGTTAAAGAGATATAGTTAATGTGTCACTCTAATTGGTTGGTACAGCTGGATGAGTAGCCCGGTACACGATCAGTTCATGTACGGTACAGAGAGATGGGTTGGTGTATTACAGATGGTCTTTACTTATGGTACAAGAGGGGAATGTTTGCATGGCATCTGTAACAGTTTGTTTACGGTGCAGGTATAAATGTTTGTCCGTACTGGTTCACGTTAGGGTGTGTGTGACGTAATGGTTGTATTGGGAATAGAATATTGATGATTGTCGGGGGATGTTTACCTGTGGTGGATCTCTCTCTCTCTCTCTCTCTCTCTCTCTCTCTCTCTCTCTCTCTCTCTCTCTCTCTCTCTCTCCCACCAACCCCACTCTCTGCCTCCCTCTGACATGCGCCAACCCCGTTCCCCTTTCCCGTTCCCCTCCTCTTCTCCCCTTCCTTCTCTCCTCCACTCTCATTCCCATCCTCTTCTTCCTCTCCCTTCTCCTATCCGTTCTCCTCATTCCCTTCTACCCCCTTTCCCTTCCCTCCTCTTCCCTCCCCCTCCCTCCCTCTCCCCTCCCCCTTCCCTCCCTCTTCCCTTCCCTCCTCTCCCCCTTCCCTCCTCTCCCCTCCCCCTTCCCTCCTCTCCCCTCTTTCCCTTCCCTCCTCTCCCCTCCCCCTTCCCTCCTCTCCCCTCCCCTCCTCTCCTCCTTCGTTTAACTCACCCTCGACATTATCTTCCATTCTTCCTTCTCATCGTCTCTTCTCCAACTTTTTTCTCACTCTTCCTATGATCGGGTTAGGTTAGGTTAGGTTAGGTTTATGGATCTCACAACCTAACGTAAACAAAATTAATCTAAGCCAACCCAAACTAACATAACCCTGAGCTGAGCAAACGCAACCCTAACCTAACCTAACCTAATTATATCTAACCCAGCTTAACCTGGTTTAACAACATAATCAACCTTAATTTAACTTAACCTAACCCAACTTAACCTAACCCAACTTAACCCAACCCCAACCTAAACTAACCAATCCCAACCTAACCTAACCTAACTGAACCTAACCTAACCAAACCTAACCTAACCTAACCTACCGTAACTCAGTGTACAGTAACACTCTCACAGCTGTATACATTATTTCATCATCCTTTAATAATACTCTTGGCCTGTTCCCCACTTTCTATATTCACTACAAGATTAATATGACGTAGCTGTGTATATTGATCCTGCCCTACCCCATGGCCCTACCCCGCCCCACCCCATGGCCCTACCCCGCCCCACCCCGCCCCACCACATGGCCCTACCCTGCCCTCATGGCCCTACCCTGCCCCTTCACTCTACTTCACCCCTCCATCTATGGGTCCTCCTCACCACCCAGTCCCGCCTCGTGACCCCCCCCCCCTCCCCGCCCGCCCGCCGCCCACAGTCCCGCCTCGTGACCTTCCCCCGCCCCGTGGCCCCGTTCAGCTCCTCTCCGTCACTCCGGAATCGTCTGCCTACTGGTGAGAGCACCTCCCTCCTCTACCCTGTCTTCTTCCTCCTCCTCCTCCTCTCCTCCTCCTCCTCCTCCTTCTCCTCCTCTCCTCCTCCTTCTCCTCCTCTCCTCCTCGCTCACTATCCACTCCATCCCTTCTCCTCTTCCTTCCTCCACCTCCTCCCCTTTCCATCTTCCTTCCCACCTCTACTCTCATTATCCGCCCTCTTCCTCCTCTCTCACTATCCACTATCTTCTTCCCTCCTCTCTTCTCCTTTCCACTCCTCTTCCTCCTTTATTCACTTTAGTCAGTGTGTGTGTGTGTGTGTGTGTGTGTGTGTGTGTGTGTGTGTTGTATATACAGATGAAGTGAGTCGTGTGGTTGGTTACTTATATCTCTAACCCCTCCCCCCCCCCTCCCTCTTGTTTGAGAAGGAAGAGGAAACGATAGAGGAAGAGGAAGGAGGAGGAGGAAGAGGAAGGAGGAGGAGGAAAACTGAATATAGAGAGCTTTGTAACCCCATCGATGTGTCGTAGCCTAAGTGAGTTAGTGAGATGGTAGATTAAATTGTGAAGATTCGTGGCCGTGAGATCCGTCCCCCCCCCCCCCCCCCCACACACACAGTAAGAAGATAAGGTGGTGTTTTATTTTTATTTTATTATTATTTTTTTTTACAAGGATCGTGTGTTGCGGATGAGACAGAGGTAGGACTGAGTGGTGGTAGGGTAGGGTAGGGTAGGGTAGGGTAGGGCAGGGTAGGGTAGGGTAGGGTAGGGCAGGGTACGGTAGGGTAGGGCAGGGTAGGGTAGGGGAGGGCAGGGTAGGGTAGGGCAGGGTAGGGCAGGGTTAGGTAGGGTTAGGTAGGGTAGGATAGCGTAGGGTAGCGTCTCGCCTCCCGCCTTAGGATGGAAGATGCAAATGCGATCCCCTTGTAGAACGCCATTTGACCTCAGCACCTCGAACGCCTTGACGCTGCACACACACACACACACACACACATACCACCTGCTGTGTCTGCCTCCCCTGATCCTCCTGGCGGTGCTGCTGGGGGAGGAAGGTGTGTTGGAGGGAGAGGGAGGAAGGGAGAAGTGTTGGAGAGGAGGGAGGGGGGGGGGGAAGGGTGGCGATTGTTAGTAGCTTGGTGAGGGAGGGAGGGAGGGGCGTGGGAGGTAAGGATGCTGTGTGAGGCGGATGTGAGGAGATGCTCATTTTCCCGCCATTCACTTGCGGTTGCAGCCTCCTCCTCCCTCACCCCCATCCTCCTCCTCCCTCACCCCCCTCCTCCTCCTCCCTCACCCCCATCCTCCTCCTCCCTCACATCCCTCCTCCTCCTCCCTCACCCCCTCCTCCTCCCTCACCCCCCTCCTCCTCCTCCCTCACCCCCCTCCTCCTCCTCCCTCACCCCCCTCCTCCTCGTGGTCAGTGGTGTGTGAATCTTTGTTTCTCTCTGTTGTAGTCGGTGCCTCAGACCTCTCCTCTATAGGTGTCTGTATGTCTGTATCTCTGTATGTACATCTATCTGTCCCTATCAATCTATATGTCTGTCTGTCTGTTTGTTTATATGTCTCTCTCTGTCTGTCTGTTTGTCTAATATCACTATGATTTTTGTAAGACGTCTAGGATCAGTAAGTTGTTCCTCTTACAGTCGTCAACACTCTACCACCTCCACGTCTTGGCTGTCAGCGCCACCTTATGAACCTAACCTAACGGTAGATAATGATAAGTCATATGATATAATTTATTTAGATTTCAGTAAAGCATTCGATAGAGTCCCTCATGAGAGATTGATAAGGAAGGTAGAAGCACATGGAATAGGTGGATCATTATTAAAATGGATTAGGTCATGGTTAACTGGTAGGAAACAAAGAGTCAGCATAAATGGATTAAAATCAGACTGGGGTGCGGTCAAAAGCGGAGTTCCCCAGGGATCTGTATTGGGCCCTCTGCTGTTTGTTATATTCATTAATGATCTTGATTTAGACATAACTAGTAGGATTAGTAAATTTGCAGATGATACCAAAATGGGGAGAGTGATAAATTCAGACAGTGACTTTGAACACCTTCAAAGAGATCTAGATACCTTACATGAGTGGTCAGTAGACTGGCAAATGAATTTTAATACTGATAAATGCAAGGTACTACAGATAGGGAAGACGAATACAAACGTTAAGTATAAACTAGGTAACACGGAAATAGAAAACTCAGTTTGTGAAAAAGATCTAGGTGTATTTGTTAGCAACGACTTGAAACCTAGAAAACAATGTATTAGCGTTCGCAACAAGGCAAACAGGATTCTAGGGTTCATATCTAGGTCTGTGAGTAACAGAACTGCTGACGTTATCTTGAAACTTTACCTAGCATTAGTGAGGCCACACATGGATTATGCGGTTCAGTTCTGGTGTCCTTATTATAGGATGGACATAAATTCTTTGGAGAGAGTACAAAGAAGAATGACAAAAATGATCCATAATATTAGAAACCTTACATATGAAGAAAGACTGAAAAGCTTAGGCTTGCATTCATTAGAGAGGCGTAGAGTTAGGGGAGATATGATAGAGGTGTACAAGTGGGTGAGTGGGATTAACAAGGGTAAAATGGAAGATGTTCTGAAGCTCAGTAATAACGAAATAACTAGAACAAATGGCTTTAAATTAGATAAATTCCGATTCAGAAAGGATATAGGCAAGCACTGGTTTGGTAATAGAGTTGTGGATATGTGGAATAGGCTACCGAGTGCCATAGTAGGATCGGGGACGCTAGGGAGCTTCAAGACGAAGTTGGATAGGCACATGGAAGTGCTGGGATGGGTGTGAAAGGGATCTGCCCTGTATGGGCCAGTCGGCCTCCTGCAGTATCCCACTTTCTTATGTTCTTATGTAGCCTAACCTTACCCAACCTAACCTGACCTGACCTGACGTAACCCGACCTGACGTAACCCAACCTGATCCAACCTGACCCAACCTAACCTGACCTGACCTGACCTGACCTGTTGTAACTTAACCTAACCTAACCTGACTGACCTACGCTTGCAACCCTCATTATATATTTAATTACATTTTATTAACCCCTTGAGTATGATGTTGTATTCAAGGGGTTAAATCATCGTACTGAAGGGGTTAAATCATCGTACTCAAGGGGTTAAATCATCGTACTCAAGGGGTTAAATCATCGTATTCAAGGGGTTAAATCATCGTACTCAAGGGGTTAAATCATCGTATTCAAGGGGTTAAATCATCGTACTCAAAGGGTTAAATCATCGTATTCAATGGGTTAAATCATCGTACTCAAGGGGTTAAATCATCGTACTCAAGGGGTTAAATCATCGTAATCAAGGGGTTAAATCATCGTACTCAAGGGGTTAAATCATCGTATTCAAGGGGTTAAATCATCGTACTCAAGGGGTTAAATCATCGTACTCAAGGGGTTAAATCATCGTATTCAAGGGGTTAAATCAGCGTACTCAAGGGGTTAAGTCATCGTATTCAAGGGGTTAAATCATCGTATTCAAGGGGTTAAATCAAGGTATTCAAGGGGTTAAATCATCGTACTCAAGGGGTTAAATCATCGTACTCAAGGGGTTAAATCATCGTACTCAAGGGGTTAAATCATCGTACTCGGGTTAAATGTGAACTAAGAGAACAGGTGAGGGTTAATATACAGGTAAAAGTTTTCTATGAGTACACAGAAACACTACCATATGCTGTTTACTGTTGTTGTTTATGTGCAGTACATGCTGAACTGTGTACCTGCACTGTCTACACGTTGAACCAATTGTAAGCCTCTATGGTTTTGTTACTTATAAATATCCATCGGCTGGTACAGTTACAAACACATATACAGAGATTAGATAATGATACAGTACTCATTATGATACATATTACATTACGACGGTGACTGATACGACGAGGTAAACATTTGGCAGAACAAGATGTCATATATTGAGCACTAATGTTATGGTGAGTATTTAACAGGGTAGAGTCTCAGTATATTGTTGGTGCCATTATGAATGTTTACTTTAACACTTGCAGCTGAGGGTGTCTAATCTCCAGATGAAATAAGCTGTGCTGCACACTGTTGGCATGTTCTGGCTCAGGAATGCATCTGTACCTGCGCCACCGTTGGTCAAGTCTGGTCTTGGAAGAGCCCTCACTCGGTGCTGTCACAACACTCTCTGGCAGGTTGTTCAAAGAGTTCACAATTCTCACTCCGAAAAAGTTTGCACTCACAATTTTCTGGACTTGTGGCTTCCTCAACCTTGAGCTGTGACCCCTTGTGGGACGGACGTCCGCCAGCTCCAGGTATGAACACTCAGCGGAGTAGTCAACATACACACCCTGGTCCTTTTCACACTCGGTCTCTATTAATGCTGTGTCTTCGCCCAGTTGGGACATGGGATACGCCTCCTTATCGTTGGTACGTCCCAGGTGCCTCCTCGTACACTTCGTGACATTGAATCTTAGCAGCCATTTTTTCGACCACTGTTGAAGCTCACAGAGATCTTTCTGTAGCTATTCACAGGCTGTTTTTTTTCCCCTGGATAACTTGACATCGTCCACAAACATTGTATAGAGGAGTGTATAATTTCCGACTTGTCATTTATGAGACAAACAAACAACAATGGGACCAATAAACTGCCCTGTGGTACCCCGCTTGTCACAGATACACATGAAGATTTCGTTCCATTAATCACACCGCACACTGCTTGCGGTTATGAAGAAAGTTTCAGATCCACTCTAGGACACTTCCCCGAATCCCGTACCCTTCCAGTTTAGTTCTCAGCCTTTCATGAGATACATAGTCGAAAACCTTGGCAAAATCTAGGAATACTGTATATTGTCGATATTACCACCCTGTTCCAGAATTTGAGTCCAAACATCCAGTACCTTTAGAACTTGTGTAATCCATGAGGCATAAAACCTTGCTGGCAGTCCTTTCGTAGTAGATGTTCCACCATGGCATCTCTGGTCAGGTTCGCTGGTCTATAATCATTCGTGGAGTGACGATCGCCCTTCATGAATATAGGACTCACACTAACCATTTTCCAATCACTGGGGACCTCTTGTTCATCCAGTCATCTGCAGAACAGGATCTTCAGGGGCTCAGCAAACTCGTTGCATAACTCTGATGAGATAAAATTAACTCTGGTGACTAATCTTAAGGAGAATAAGCTGTGGTGTCTAATTCTAGGATGAATAAGCTGTGGTATGTCTAATTCTAAGATGAATAAGCTGTGTCATGTCTAATTCTGAGATGAATAAGCTGTGGTATGTCTAATTCTAAGATGAATAAGCTGTGGTATGTCTAATTCTAAGATGAATAAGCTGTGGTATGTCTAATTCTAAGATGAATAAGCTGTGTCATGTCTAATTCTAAGATGAATAAGCTGTGGTATGTCTAATCGTAGGGTGAAATAAGCTGGGGTGTTTCTAATCGTCAATGTTATCCAGCGTCAGTAGTATGAGGGATAGGTCAGTTCCGCTATAGGTGGGAGGTGGATGGCGGGCGTCTCCCACATTCCTCCGTTATCTTCCCCTAAATCACGTCTTGTTCGTGACTGTCGGCCGTTTTCTTTGTGGGATGGATCAGGTGTGTTACAGTGGGCAACCTCATCCTACCTTATAGACAGATGGTTGTGTGGTGAATCAATCTCTCTCTCTCTCTCTCTCTCTCTCTCGTTAGGTTAGGTTAGGTTAGGTTAGCGTTTGGCTAGATTAGCGTTGCGTTAGCTTTAGATTAGGTCACGTCAGGTTAACTTTGGTTAGATTAGGTTAGTGTTAAATTTGGTTAGTTTTAGGTTAAGTTAGCATTAGAGTGGTTAGGCTAGGTTAGGTTAGGTTAGTGTTAAATCTGGTTAGTTTTAAGTTAAGTTAGCATTAGAGTGGTTAGGTTAGGTTAGTGTTAAATCTGGTTAGTTTTAAGTTAAGTTAGCATTAGAGTGGTTAATACCAAGTTAGAATAAGGTGGAGGGTTAATCTGTAGGTGGTCTCGGGGAAGGCAGGTATAATGATGGTGAATCCGGGTTCATGTGGCGAACGTGAGCTGGTTACATCACTGCTTCCTCCTCTGCCACCAGGCCGGCCAGTGTGTGGAGGCTCAGTGCTCCTTACGTTGAATAACCTAACCTAACCTAACCTAACCTAACCAACTTAACCTAACCTAACCTAAACTAACCAACTTAACCTAACCTAACCTAACCTAACCTAACCTAACCAACTTAACCTAAACTAACCAACTTAACCTAACCTAACCTAACCAACCTAACCTAACCTAACCTAACCTAACCTAACCAACTTAACCTAACCTGACCTAAACAACTTAACCTAAACTCACCAACTTAACCTAAACTAACCTAACCAACTTAACCTAACCTAACCAACTTAACCTAAACTAACCAACTTAACCTAACCTAACCAACTTAACCTAACCTAACCAACTTAACCTAAACTAACCAACTTAACCTAACCTAACCAACTTAACCTAAACTAACCTAACCTAACCTAAACTAGCCAACTTAACCTAGCCTAACCTAACCTAACCAACTTAACCTAACCTGACCTAAACAACTTAACCTAAACTCACCAACTTAACCTAAACTAACCAACTTAACCTAACCTAACCTAACCAACTTAACCTAAACTAACCAACTTAACCTAAATTAACCAATTTAACCTAACCTAACCTAACCAACTTAACCTAACCTAACCTAACCAACTTAACCTAACCTGACCTAAACAACTTAACCTAAACTAACCAACTTAACCTAAACTAACCTAACCTAACCTAACCTAACCAAACCCAACCCTAACCTAACCCAACCCTAACCTAACCTAACCTAACCTAACCCTAACCTAACCAACCCTAACCAACCCTAACCTAACCAAACCTGTTGTATTAATGACCTTGAGGTACACACCTGTAGTCCTATTTAATACAAACATGTAAAACAGCTATTAATCCCCGCTCATTTATAAGGGGGGACATATAATAATATTTTACTTCCGTCTGTCTGTTTGTTTGTTTGTATTGAGTTTATCCGTCCGCTTGTGAATTACTGCGTCCGTTCATACGTCCGTGTGTGTGTTTGTGCGTTCATCCGTCCGTGTGTGTGTGTGTTTGTGCGTCCGTTCATCCGTCCGTGTGTGTGTTTGTGCGTCAATCTTTCCGTGTGTGTGTGTGTGTTCGTCCATTCTTGTGTCTAGGAGTTGTCAACACGAGGTACCAGAAATTAACACTTGAGAACAACCCACCTTCCCTGACCCACCCTCCCTGACCCACCCTCCCTGACCCACTCTTCCTGACCCACTCTTCCTGACGCACCCTCACTGACCCACCCTCACTGACCCACCCTCACTGACCCACTCTTCCTGACGCACCCTCACTGACCCACCCTCACTGACCCACCCTCCCTGACCCACCCTCACTGACCCACCCTCACTGACCACCCTCACTCACCTACCCTTACCGACCCACCCTCACTGACCCACCATCACTGACCCACCATCACTGACCCACTCTTCCTGACGCACCCTCACTGACCCACCCTCACTGACCCACCCTCACTGACCCACCATCACTGACCCACCCTCCCTGACCCATCCTCACTGACCCACCCTCACTGACCCACCCTCACTGATCCCACCCTCACTGATCCCACCCTCACTGACCCACCCTCCCTGACCTACCATCACTGACGTGGGCGGGCGGACGGGCGGGCGTGGTGGGCGTGGCGGGGGTGAATCAACAGGTCAGTAGTGGTCACGGAGAGTCTAGATTAATGCCTACGATACCGTGTTGCTCTCGTCTGTGGGAAGAAGAGTGGGAGGGGGAGAGGGAGGGGAAGAAAGAGGAGGAGGGGGAGGAAGAGCAGGAGGGGTAGAGGGGGATGAGAGGGGCGGAGGAAGAGCAGGAAGAGTAGAGGAAGGGGAAGGAAGAGGATGAGGAGGAGAGGGGGAGGAAGAGGGGCGGAGGAAGAGCAGGAGGAGGAGAGGAAGGGAAGGGGAGGAAGAGCAGGAGGAGGAGAGGGGGAGAGCAGGAAGGGAAAGGAAGAGGAATAAAAGGAGAGGCAAGGAATGTGTAGTCTCTTCAGAATAAATGGATCACCTGAAGAATCGTCACCCCAGCCTGCTCCACCTGAAGAATAGTCACCCTAGCCTGCTCCACCTGAAGAATCGTCACCCCAGCCTGCTCCACCTGAAGAATCGTCACCCCAGCCTGCTCCACCTGAAGAATCGTCACCCCAGTCTGCTCCACCTGAAGAATCTGTCACCCCAGCCCACAGTGAATATAATTTGTATAATTAGGATAACATAAATATATTCCTTTGTGTTATGCATCTTAATAACCCATTCCTATGCTGATTGAGGGAGTATATAGGGAGATAAATGGTGTGGGGAGAGAGAGAGAGAGAGAGAAATGAATGAGGGAGGGAGAGGGAGAAAGAATGCGAGAGAAAGAGATGGGAGGGGGGTGAGGAGAAAGGCATGTTGTCGTGTTTCCTCCCACCTGTCCTACACACCTACGAGAATTCCAACACGTCATCCACACCTGTCCCTCCAACCCGTCTCTCTTACACACACACACACATATACACATACACAGACATACATACATAGAGACAAGCATACAGACAGACAAAGAAAAACACACACACATACACACACACACACACACACGCACACACACACACACGAGAAAATGACCTCGACCGTCTTACGTGTCATGACTGAGAACAGGAAACAATAGGAACATCTTACACTATACATACATACATACATACGTACATACATGTATACTGCTTATGATAAAAATAGCATTTGACAGAGTACCGCATCAGAGTCTTCTGAGATAAAATCATGGCTCACCGATAGAACACAGAGGGTCAGCGTAGATGGTCTTAAATCTGAGTGGGGCTGTGCAACCAGTGGGGTTCCCCAGGGGTCAGTACTGGGCCCACTCTTGTTCATAATCTACATAAACGACTTAGATACTGGGATCAGCAGTGACATAAGAAAGTTTGCGGATGACACCAAAATAGGGCGTCAGATTAATTCAGGGCAGGATGCAAATGCACTACAGGAGGGTTTAAATAAACTGCAGGAGTGGTCTGAAAAATGGCAAATGGAATTCAACCCCAGCAAGTGCAGCGTACTTAATATTGGAAGAACAAATACTGTCAATGTATACAGCCTTAACAACATCAACCTAGAGAGATCGACTTGTGAAAGAGACCTATGGGTACTTGTAAGCCCGGACCTACGGCCTAGAAAACAGTGCGTTAATGTTCGAAATAAGCCAAACAGAGTACTGGGTTTTATATCTAGAAGTGTAAGTAATAAGAGTGCGGAGGTCTTATTGCAACTATATCTTGCGCTAGTCAGGCCACACCTCGATTATGCTGTTCAATTCTGGTGCCCTTATTATAGAATGGATATCAATTCACTGGAGTCGGTGCAGCGAAGAATGACGAAAATGATTCCGGGACTTCGAAACCTTCCATATCAAGATAGGTTAAAGAAACTAAACTGGCATTCCCTAGAAAGACGAAGAGTGCGGGGAGATATGATAGAAGTATTTAAGTGGGTGAAAGGAATCAATAAAGGGGATATAGATAAAGTTCTTATAATATCCGAGCAGGATAGGACTCGTAGCAACGGATTTAAGTTGGATAATTTTCGGTTTAGGAGGGAGATAGGAAGAAACTGGTTCACAAATAGGGTGGTGGACGAGTGGAACAAGCTTAGCAACTTTATAGTAAGTGCTGGAACTCTGGAAAGTTTTAAAATGAGGCTGGATAGATTCATGGATGGTAGAGAGTGGTAGTAACTCTCGACAGGAACTGCCATGCACAGGACAACCGGCCTATTGCAGACTCCTTATGTTCTTACGATAAAAATAGCATGTTATTGTAGTCTAGGAGCAGTTTTGACTACTTCATATGTGGGTATTTGTGTCGTATCTTAACTGACCCATAAATGACTTGTTCTCTCACTCTCTTCCTGCTGTAACACACTTGTACTACCTGAAAATTACCTAACCTAACTTAACCTAACCTAACCTAACCTAACCTAACCTAACCTAAGTCCCCATGTAGCGTTTAAGTGTTTAGTCATTAGGTGAAATAAGCTGAGGGAGGAGCGGGGGGGGGGGGGGGGAGGACGTAATCATCTGGAGCTGCCAACAATTCATCATCTTAGGAATCTTTTTATAACATATATGTTGGAGGTGTCCGTAAGATGCTTGTGTTAATATGGATGTCTGCACCGCCTCGCCTCACACACACACACACACACGTGAGGTAAATAAAGAAATGATTTACACCTTCCTCTTCCCTTCCCTCCCTTCTCCACCCCTTCCCTTTCCCCCTTCTCCACCCCTTCCCTCCTTCTCCACCCCTCCCTTCCCCCTTCTCCACCCCTTCCCCCCTTCTCTACCTCTCCCCTCACCTCCTTCCCTTAGAAACCTTTCATATCAGGATAGGTTAAAGAAACTTAACTTGCATTCCCTAGAAAGACGAAGAGTGCGGGGAGATATGATAGAAGTATTTAAGTGGGTGAAAGGAATCAATAAAGGGGATATAGATAAAGTTCTTATAATATCCGAGCAGGATAGGACTCGGAGCAACGGATTTAAGTTGGATAAGTTTAGGTTTAGGAGGGAGATAGGAAGGAACTGGTTCACAAATAGGATGGTGGACGAGTGGAACAAGCTTAGCAACTTTGTAGTAAGTGCGGGAACGATGGTATGTTTTAAATTGAGGCTAGATAGATTCATGGATGATAGAGAGTGGTAGTAACTCTCGACAGGAGCTGCTATGTACAGGCAAACCGGCCTATTGCAGACTCCTTAATTTCTTATGTTCTGTTCTCACCTGTTCCCTTCCTGCCTAATCCCACACCTTCCCTTACCTCCCTCCCCACCTCATCCCTCTCCTCCCATTTCCTTTCCCCCACTCCTCCCCTTCCATCCCCCACTCACCTCTCTCTCTCCCCCTCCGTCACCTCCGAAAACATACTACACCAGATATCGCTTGCATGAAAGAAGGTACACTACATTCTTTATCATGCAACTGAGCCTCTGACCGGTGGTAGGGGATCTGAAATACGAAACTCCATGACAATTAGGACATGTTTTGTACTTTGATTTTTGTATTGTTGTAAGCTGTGCAGGGTTAAGGTACAACGATTGGGTCACCCGCCTCTGATACACTGGTCTATAGGCGTCTTCTTCTCCTTTGTGGGGCGCTTTCCTTCGACAACACACACACACACTAACGACCCTCACCTGTAACCTATCCCTCGGTGTTTGCATCATTCCTCATCCTATTAAGAGGTGTTTCCCCTTTAACCCACGTCCCGTTTTCTACGAGTCGCTGCTCCCGTTTTCTTTCATTACCATCAACATCAACTCCCGTGTTACCGTTTTCTAGTTCTGCATTCATCATCATCATCATCTTATTTCCTGTTGATCCTTCCTTCATTTATTTTAGTTACTGCTGTGTTTGGTTGACGTTTTCTTTAGGGGGGAACTGAAGAAAATGGGATTAATTGGTGTCTATTATTATTTTAGATTTTTGTATGTGAACGAGTGGAGAGGAATGGGGATAAGAGGAGAGCGTTGACTGTGTTATAATTCTGGAAGGAAATTTATTCGTGTTTGTTAATTTATATTTTTTAAGATTTTTGGTGGTAAGGGGTTAAGTTTTTTTCCCTCGGGAGGTTTTATTTCCCTAGAGTTTTTTCCCTAGGTAATATTATTTATTTCATTTTATTATTTATTTCATTTTATTATTTATTTATTATTATTTTTTAGAGACGAAAAATAAGAAACTGAATGAATATACGAGGGAAGAGAGAGAGAGAGAGAGAGAGAGAGAGAGTTTCTGTTGTCTTAGGAGGAGGTTTTCTAAGGCATCTGCAGTGTATAGGGATGACGATTTTGAGGATGTCAACAGTTAATGCAGAACTACCCCAACGACACATTGCTCTTCCTTCCTTCCTTCCTTCCTTCCTTCCTTCCTTTATTCATTTCTATTCCTTTCCTTCGTACATTCATTCATCTCTCTCTCTCTCACACACACACAGCTGGTGGTTGGCTCACTGCACCACACGACAGCTGGACACTACTTAGAGCACCACTCACATCTTATTATTAAAATACACAGTCACCGCCTCACTGGCCAGCATATACACTCAGCCGAGAGAGAGAGAGAGAGAGAGAGAGAGAGAGAGAGAGCAAATTTTTTATACATTAACAATTTACATTTTTCATTACTATTATTACTATCGGTACTACCACAACCACTACTATCACTACCATCATTATCAGTATCAACAACCATTTCCATCCCACCCACAGCTACGCCACCCACCCACCCACCTACCCACCTATCTTACCAAGCTACCCACCCAGCCCACCCACCATGCCATCCACTTCGCCCACCCACCACACCACCTACCTCGTCCACCCACGTCACCCACCACACCACCCACCTAGCCCACCCACCACACCACCCACCTAGCCCACCCACGCCACCCACCCACGCCACCCATCTCGCCCACCCATCATACCACCAACCACCCACGCCACCCACCACGCCCACGCCAACCACTACATTAGTCGTTAGTTGAGTACTGAGTTCAACCGAGGGCCCAATACAGTGCTAACCCACCCCGGGAGCCGCACGACTCTGGCCTTTACTGTGACCAAACACGGAAATGGGAGTGTGTGTTACCCCCCATTCCCTCCCCTCCCTTCACTCCTCTCCTCTTCCCCTCCCTACTCCTCCCCCCTCCCCCCCTCCCCCTCCCTGCTCCTACCTCCCTCACTGATGCCTACAATGGTACCTGAGTGAGTGAGTGAATGAGTGCGTGAGTGAGTGAGTGAGTGCGTGAGTGAGCGCCTTGATCCAAATTTTTTTTTCAGGTATTCCGTTATCGTAACTCTCTCTTTCTCTCTCTCTCTCTCTCTTTATCTCTCTCTCCCTCTCCCTCCCTCTCTCTCTCTCTCTCTCTCTCTCTCTCTCATTAATCTACGGTGGATGCTGATTGGTCCGTCGATTGAGCCACGTGGCGATGTTTACCTTTAGTCAGCTGATCGGGATCGAAGGAATTTATTTACGGTTTATGTTATGTCGATTTTGTTTTTGAAAGCCTGAATTAGATTTCTTTTAATTGATTTTTATATGTAATTGTAACCCGATTTTTTTATTTAATAGTTTGTAATCTGTGTTTTTTTCATATTTCGTAATCATATTTTGCTTTTGGGTTTAATGAGTGAAGGAATTTATTGATATACTTATGTAATCGGGAACAAAATTTTCTTCGGTTTTTGTGAATGAAGAAATTTAACAATATTCTTTCCTAGTTAATTCCAGATTTTGTTTTAATTTTTGACAATGAAAGAATTATACCGAGTTGTTGTGTATATGACTTAAAAAAATGAAAGAATTCTAAAAAAATAAATAATAAAAATAATTCACGACAGTTAACAAAATACTTCTTAATCTTTTTACCTGTAATTATCAACGCTAATTTACCTGTTGCTAATGAGGGGTGAGGAACATAGGTGTGTTCTGTTCATTTACACATATAATAGTTGAATAATTGACGTACACACACACACACACACAAAGAGAGAGAGAGAGAGAGAGAGAGGTGAAGGTAAATACGCCAGCTGTTTACTCTCAGTTGTTTACATATAGGAGGTATATGTAAACAAAAGACACGTGTTCAATACTGCACTTTAAACCCGGCTGTAAATAATTCACAATCCTTAAGTAAGGGGGAGAGCTGACTAAGGAGGTGAGGGGGAAGAAGATACGATGGAGGTAAGGGAGGAGAAGGAGAGGAAGAGATGGGTGGGAGGAGAGGAGAGGAAGAGATGGGTGGGAGGGGGAGAAGAGAAAGAGAAGGAGAGAGAGGGAGAAGATGAGGAAGACAGGGAGGGGAGGAGAAAGGAAAGGAAATTGAAGGAGATGGGAGAGGGAAAGAAAGAGTGAGGAAGGAAGGAAGGAAGGAAGGAGAAAAGAGAATAAATTAAGGAGGGAAGAGTATAAATGAAGAATGAACGAAGAAGGAAGATATTAGAAGAGCGGAAAAAATATGAAATAAAAGAAATAAGAAAAAAAAATTTGATGAAGGTGAGAAAAACAGAACGAAATAGACGAGAGGGTTGATGGGGGTGTGTGGTGATTGGCTGCTATCGCTGTTGTGGCGAAGACCTGCGATATCCCGGGTATATATAGTGGTGCTTGAGGGACAGTGCTGCCAACTAGCGATATCCTGAGTATATATAGTGGTGCTTGAGGGACAGTGCTGCCAACTAGTGATATCCTGGGTATATATAGTGGTGCTTGAGGGACAGTGCTGCCAACTAGTGATATCCCGGGTATATATAGTGGTGCTTGAGGGACAGTGCTGCCAACTAGTGATATCCTGAGTATATATAGTGGTGCTTGAGGGACAGTGCTGCCAACTAGTGATATCCTGAGTATATATAGTGGTGCTTGAGGGACAGTGCTGCCAACTAGTGATATCCTGGGTATATATAGTGGTGCTTGAGGGACAGTGCTGCCAACTAGCGATATCCTGGGTATATATAGTGGTGCTTGAGGGACAGTGCTGCCAACTAGTGATATCCTGGGTATATATAGTGGTGCTTGAGGGACAGTGCTGCCAACTAGTGATATCCTGGGTATATATAGTGGTGCTTGAGGGACAGTGCTGCCAACTAGTGATATCCTGGGTATATATAGTGGTGCTTGAGGGACAGTGCTGCCAACTAGCGATATCCTGAGTATATATAGTGGTGCTTGAGGGACAGTGCTGCCAACTAGCGATATCCTGAGTATATATAGTGGTGCTTGAGGGACAGTGCTGCCAACTAGCGATATCCTGGGTATATATAGTGGTGCTTGAGGGACAGTGCTGCCAACTAGCGATATCCTGAGTATATATAGTGGTGCTTGAGGGACAGTGCTGCCAACTAGTGATATCCTGGGTATATATAGTGGTGCTTGAGGGACAGTGCTGCCAACTAGCGATATCCTGGGTATATATAGTGGTGCTTGAGGGACAGTGCTGCCAACTAGCGATATCCTGAGTATATATAGTGGTGCTTGAGGGACAGTGCTGCCAACTAGTGATATCCTGGGTATATATAGTGGTGCTTGAGGGACAGTGCTGCCAACTAGTGATATCCTGGGTATATATAGTGGTGCTTGAGGGACAGTGCTGCCAACTAGCGATATCCTGAGTATATATAGTGGTGCTTGAGGGACAGTGCTGCCAACTAGTGATATCCTGGGTATATATAGTGGTGCTTGAGGGACAGTGCTGCCAACTAGTGATATCCTGGGTATATATAGTGGTGCTTGAGGGACAGTGCTGCCAACTAGCGATATCCTGGGTATATATAGTGGTGCTTGAGGGACAGTGCTGCCAACTAGCGATATCCCGGGTATATATAGTGGTGCTTGAGGGACAGTGCTGCCAACTAGTGATATCCTGGGTATATATAGTGGTGCTTGAGGGACAGTGCTGCCAACTAGCGATATCCTGAGTATATATAGTGGTGCTTGAGGGACAGTGCTGCCAACTAGTGATATCCTGGGTATATATAGTGGTGCTTGAGGGACAGTGTTGCCAACTAGTGATATCCTGAGTATATATAGTGGTGCTTGAGGGACAGTGCTGCCAACTAGCGATATCCTGAGTATATATAGTGGTGCTTGAGGGACAGTGCTGCCAACTAGTGATATCCTGGGTATATATAGTGGTGCTTGAGGGACAGTGTTGCCAACTAGTGATATCCCGGGTATATATAGTGGTGCTTGAGGGACAGTGTTGCCAACTAGTGATATCCCTGGTATATATAGTGGTGCTTGAGGGACAGTGTTGCCAACTAGTGATATCCCTGGTATATATAGTGGTGCTTGAGGGACAGTGTTGCCAACTAGTGATAGAGGGAGGTGATTGGGGGTATCTTTGATGAATACGAATCGGTTATTTTGCAAAATTACCAATATTCATGATGATCATTTTGCAAAATAATCGATTCCCACCAAAACCGTAACATGTATTAAGGAGTAAGATGAGCGTGTGTGTCTATAGCTGGATGATGTGTGTGTGTCTATAGCTGGATGACGAGTGTGTGTCTATAGCTGGATGATGTGTGTGTGTCTATAGCTGGATGATGTGTGTGTGTCTATAGCTGGATGATGAGTGTGTGTCTATAGGTGGATGATGTGTGTGTGTCTATAGCTGGATGATGTGTGTGTGTCTATAGCTGGATGACGCGTGTGTGTGTCTATAGATGGATGATGCGTGTGTGTCAATAGCTGGATGATGTGTGTGTGTCAATAGCTGGATGATCGTCATACTTGATTCCGGGTGACATCAAAGTAGTAGTAGTAGTATATGCCTGTTATGTGTGTATGTATGTATGTATGTATGTATGTATGTATGTATGGATATTTTATGAGTATTTTGTTAATGTATATGCTTATGGGTGGAGAGGTCGAGAGGCTGTAGGTAAATATATAGAGGGGTGACTAACGGTGTGGCCAAGGTGAAGGGGTGTGTGGCCAGGGTGAAGGGGTGTGTGGCCAGGGTGAAGCGGTGTGTGGCCAGGGTGACTAACGGTGTGGCCAAGGTGAAGGGGTGTGTGGCCAAGGTGGAGGGGTGTGTGGCCAGGGTGGAGGGAGGGGTGTTGTGGCCATGGGGGTTAGGTTAGGTTAGGTTATGTGGTCAGCTCCTCGCCTGTAGTGATAACCCCCTACTCCTCCTCCCCCAGGTGTATTTTAATAGCCATGACCACAACACGGCTCAACATATGGTCATGTCTGCCTGAAATAGTGTAAGTATAATCAGGGACACACACACACACACCATAATCTCATAATTCACATCTTAACATATTATGACAACTAATTAATTCATTGTATTATTTATTTTGACCATACGAGTCCTTTAATTAGGTATACAGGTATGTAACTCACTATCTAACGTTGCTTCCTGTAGTGTGCTGTATTCTGGGTGTGGGGCTGTAGTGTACTGTATTCTGGGTGTGGGGCTGTAGTGTACTGTATTCTGGGTGTGGGGCTGTAGTGTACTGTATTCTGGGTGTGGGGCTGTAGTGTGCTGTATTCTGGGTGTGGGGCTGTAGTGTACTGTATTCTGGGTGTGGGGCTGTAGTGTACTGTATTCTGGGTGTGGGGCTGTAGTGTGCTGTATTCTGGGTGTGGGGCTGTAGTGTACTGTATTCTGGGTGTGGGGCTGTAGTGTACTGTATTCTGGGTGTGGGGCTGTAGTGTGCTGTATTCTGGGTGTGGGGCTGTAGTGTGCTGTATTCTGGGTGTGGGGCTGTAGTGTGCTGTATTCTGGGTGTGGGGCTGTAGTGTACTGTATTCTGGGTGTGGGGCTGTAGTGTACTGTATTCTGGGTGTGGGGCTGTAGTGTGCTGTATTCTGGGTGTGAGGCTGTAGTGTACTGTATTCCGGGTGTGGGGCTGTAGTGTGCTCTATTCTGGGTGTGAGGCTGTAGTGTGCTGTATTCTAGGTGTTACATAGAGAGAGGCTGGGGAGAGATGTGTTATTTTCATTTCAGAATGTTGACAGGTCAAGTTTGGGTCATTATTGTTGTGCTGTGTGTGTGTGTGTGTGTGTTTGTGTGTGTGTGTGTGTGTGTGTGTGTGTGTGTGTGTGTGTGTGTGTGTAATAATAATAATAATAATAATAATAATAATAATAATAATTAACGGTTTACTGAAAGAGCATAGCAGCCAGAAGGCTGAAAATACACAGTTACATGATTGGGGAATGGGTTTCGATTTTCAAATAATATACAAGTAACATAAGTGATATAAATAAGATCTATAATAACTAGATGGGGAAAAGCTTAAACTACAGGGCATATCAACATAGTGACAGTGCAAGAAGTAGGATTTACTGTGTGTGTGTGTGTGTGTGTGTGTGTTTGTTTTATAATAATGAGGCGACCTGTGGTGTAATGATCAGCATTCTCGCCTCGCAAACGAGTGAACCCGGGTTCGATCCCCGGACAGGGTGAAACTGTGGGCAAGTTTCTTTACGCCATTTGCCACTGTCTACCCAGCAGTAATTGGGGACCTGGATGTTAATCGATTTGTGGATCGTGTTCCAGGGTAATGGTTAGCCAGTGCAGTTGGCGAGTTGTCCGGTCTTCTCGGAACTACTCGTGACACTGGGTCATGCAACTCGGTAACTCAGGGTGTGGTTGTTGTGTTGACGACAGCATCTACACCTTAAAAAATTCACGCCTAGGTGGCCCTTGGGCCGGCCATCCTCGTTACACGAGGGGCAACCATTATTATTATATAATGATGAGGGTAATAATAATGATAATAGTAAACAAACAATGGTCAATACCGTTACTAATAATAATAACAATAATAATAACACACTAATATCATTAAATTCTCTACAAGTTGTTGTCAGTAACAATACACAAAGCAATATCCTCAGGGAGTCTTACCCGCTAAAATAAATACAAAGTTCACCAATACTGTAGCTGACAATAGAAACATGACTAATTCTCTGTTTTTCTTTGTCATTTCAGATTTTGTAAAGTACTTCAACGTTTTAAGGTAAGTGTTGTGTGTGTGCAATTATCCATGAGCAACTACGTTGGACTGGCCATGTTACCCGCATGGACGACAGTAGACTGCCAAAGCAGCTACTTAACAGTCACCTAACGAATAGTGAACGTAACGCCGGCGGGCAACTGAAAAGGTATACAGAAAGTCTTAAGACAAACCTGGAAAAGTGCCTAATCGACCCACTCACCTGGGAGACGATTACTCCACACCGTAACGCTTGGGAGCACCACACGAGAAGGTGTCAATACTTTGGAGTTATCCCGACTGCAAACCGAGGCAGACAAGCGGCAGTGCCGAAAAGGCGCTGCCGTCGCCCCTCCCGCACTATATGTAGCCCTCCACACGTGCAACATCTGTGAACGGCCCTGTCTGTCTCGTATCGGCCTCTTTAGTCACCTCAGAACTCACCAACGAAGGTGACATCCTTAATAACTCATATCATTGTATCATAGCTGGATGATCGTCACACTCGATTCCGA
>CAUDMG010000827.1:235000-310000 GCA_958450375.1 Homarus gammarus
CCTAGAGAAGTCGACTTGTGAAAGAGACCTAGGGGTACTTGTAAGCCCGGACCTACGGCCTAGAAAACAGTGCGTTAATGTTCGAAATAAGGCAAACAGAGTACTGGGTTTTATATCTAGAAGTGTAAGTAATAGGAGTGCAGAGGTCTTATTGCAACTATATCTTGCGCTAGTCAGGCCGCACCTCGATTATGCGGTTCGGTTCTGGTGCCCTTATTATAGAATGGATATCAATTCACTACAGTCGGTGCAGCGAAGAATGACGAAAATGATTCCGGGACTTAGAAACCTTCCATATCAGGATAGGTTAAAGAAACTAAACTTGCATTCCTTAGAAAAACGAAGAGTGCGGGGAGATATGATAGAAGTATTTAAGTGGGTGAAAGGAATCAATAAAGGCGATATAGATAAAGTTCTTATAATATCCGAGCAGGATAGGACTCGGAGCAACGGTATTTAAGTTGGATAAGTTTAGGTTTAGGAGGGAGATAGGAAGGAACTGGTTCACAAATAGGGTGGTGGACGAGTGGAACAAGCTTACCAACTTTGTAGTAAGTGCGGGAACTCTGGAAAGTTTCAAAAGGAGGCTAGATAGATTCATGGATGATAGAGAGTGGTAGTAACTCTCGACAGGAGCTGCCATGCACTGACCAACCGGCCTATTGCAGACTCCTTATTTTCTTATGTTTTTATGTTATCTCTCACCCTAACTTCCCACCTCTCACCCTCGCCTCCCACTCTCACCTCCCACCCTTCACCCTCACCTGCCACCCTCGAGCTTTAGGTGTTTATCATCCGACACTTACCTTCTCGTTTCTGCTCTTCCTCCCCCCCTCCCTCTCTCTCTCTCTTTCCTTCACCCTCCCTTCCTCCTCTACTCCTCCATACCTCGCTCCCCCACCCTTTCCTCGCTCCCTCCCTCCCTCCTTTCCTCGCTCCCTCCCTCCCTCCTTACTCCCCCTTCCCTCCTTCCTTCACCCCTCCCTCCCTCCTCTACTCCTCTCTCATCCACTCCTCTCTCCTTCACCCCTCCCTCCCTCCTCTACTCCTCCCTCATCCACTCCTCTCTCCTTCACCCCTCCCTCCCTCCTCCTTCATCCACTCCTCTCTCCTTCACCCCACCCTCCTTCCTTTACACCTCCTTCCTCCCATTTATAATAGACCCTAATCACTCCTTATAGACGTTGGTCCTAAGACACCTCAGTTTTAATGGTCCTTACATTAAATGACTCCTGTCCCAATTAGCCCGTCTTAATGGGTTCCAGCCAAGCCCCATTTATGTCCACTTGGGGCCTATTAGGACTGGGGCCCATTTCACCAATCGCCTTAAGAATGACCGAATGACCTAATGATTAAGCACCCCAGCTTATTTGACCTGGTGATTAAACATTATAACGCCCAACCAAACCAAACCACCCTAGATATAGCGTTAAGGTGCACCAATCATCAAGTGAGACGAATGACCTGTCAGGTGACCCCTACTCTTGACCTTTTAACCTCTGTCGTGACCTGGGTTGACCTGATTTAGCCTCATTCAGTGTACTGACCCCTGCTCCCCGTTCTCCTCACCCCTCAGAAGGTCAGAGGTCACGGGTAGGGTGATTAAGAATGTATCTACCTGTTCACTTATGGTAAAACTTTAACATTATGTGATCCAAAATGGCGGCAAAACTATACTGAGACTCTGCATTATTTATATATGTTGTCGTTCAAAATGGCGTTAAAATTACACACCAAAATAAAAAAAATAAATAAGAAATGACTAAGAATTTAAATGAAAAATTGAATCAACAGGAAAATGAAAACAAAGAAAATGTTTACAAATCAATTAAAATTACGAAAATAATAAAATAAATCAGACATAAGAACATAAGAATGGAGGAAACTGCAGCGGGCCTATTGACCCATACTGGGCAGTCCCGTTTACACCCAACCCCTATTGCTCATATATCCACCCAACCTGTGTTTGAAGCTATTCAGCGTATTCGAGTTAATGATGATATTTGGTAACTTGTTCCATTCATCCACTACTCTGTTTCCAAACCAATGTTTACCTATTTCACGCCTAAATCTAAATTTGTCTAATTTGAAACCATTGTTACGAGTTCTCTCCTGGTTGGATAGTTTGAGTACCTTTGTAATGTCCCCTTTGTTTAGCCCTGCCTTCCACTTAAACACCTCTATCAGGTCGCCCCTCACTCTACGTCTCTCGAGGGAGTGCAAATTAAGATGCTTTAACCTGTCTCTATACTCAAGGTTCCTAATGCCCGGGATTAGTCTTGTCATTCTCCTCTGAATTCTTTCCAAGGATTCTATATCCATTCTGTAATACGGTGACCAAAACTGAACTCCGTAATCCAGGTGTGGTCTCACAAGAGCAAGATACAGTTTTAGGATGACCTCGCTAGTCTTGTAACTAACACTCCTTTGTATGAACCCAAGTACTTTATTAGCCTTGTTACGAGCAAAAACACATTGTTTACTTGGCTTAAGGTTCCTACTTATCATTACTCCTAAATCTCTCTCGCAGTCGGATTTCTCTATGGCATCGTTGTTCATCTGGTATCTGTTTCCCTGTTTACATCTCCTATACTGAGTACTTTACATTTGTCCACATTGAATTTCATCTGCCATTTTTCAGACCATTCGAAAAATTTGTTTAGATCTTCCTGGAGTTTTGCGGAGTCCTCGTCAGATTTAATAACACGTCCTATTTTAGTGTCATCAGTTCATGTAAATTTAAAGAAGATTACATTTGATTATGTAACAGGTATACAGTATAATGTAAACAGTAAGTACAATTATTATGACCTAATTTCTTTATGAAACTCAACAAAAAACACAATGCACTGATACAGAATCATTCAATACACTACAGCACAATACAGTATATAGAATACAGTTCAGTTGTTCATGCGGGATACAAATCCACTGAGGCCATTATTGCTTGTGCGAATATTTGTGCAAAAAATAGGGAGGCCGTGACGTCATCTTGGAGCTTGTGGAACCCCCTCTGTTGTCTTAGGGGGGGGGGGGAGGGGATGATGGAGGGAGAATATGCGGGGTGGAGTAGGAGGGTAGGGGATGGGGGGTTGGGGGTAAATGGGGAGGGAGGAAAATAGGGGTGATGGGGGAGAGAAGGAGGGGGTAGGGGAGGAATGGAGGGGGTAATTGTTGGGAGGGGGGAGAGAAAGAAGTCAGTGTTGATCTTCTGGGTGGCGAGGGAGTTTGGGTCTTGTGGCGTCCCTCTGTAAAGGTCATCACCCCAGTGTCTTGTGATCCAGGAAGGCATTCATATAGGGCAGGCGACTTTAGAACGAGTGTCCGTAGGTGAGACCCCACAGTGCATATTGTCCCGCTGGTCAGAGAGGCTTTTAGGTGATATTTCTGGTGTTGATACAGTCTTGCCAAAGGGTCTACCCGGGTGAGAATCATGCCCCTCGGCCGCCCCTCCCCCTTCTCCCCCCCTCCCCCTTCTCCCCCCCTCCCCTCACCCCACCCCATCACCCACCCCCCTCGGTCATGGCACGAAGCTAATTGCGATGTTACGTCCGGGTGAGACAGGGATGAGAGTGACTTGATTGGTGAAGTAGGTTAATCTTGCTTCTCATCTAATCCGTCGCTGAGGAGGATGAAAAATACCCATCTGGTGGAGGTAAAAGCAGGAGGAGAGATGGGGGGTGGTCAGGGCGTGTGAGGAGGCTGTGACGGGTGTATCCAGGGCTCTTGATACTGTACCTCTCTGTTCTTGGTGGTCGTGTTCACACTTTATTACCTCGCGTGTGCTCGTCGTGGTGTCGTCGTCGCTGTGGAGTCCTCTAGTGAAGGGCGACGTCTTCGGTGTGGTGTAGTATGTGAGGCGGCGAGAGTTCAATAACACCTTGTCCCCTCAAAAATATAAGACCATCAGTATCCGCACGACAATTCGTTTCAGGAACTCGGTGGTGAGAAAAAAACAGAAGTGTGGTTTCCGGAACATGTGAAGATTACCAACAGGATTTATGAATTAACGCTGAGTAACTTGCCACCACGTAATCACCACCAACCAGTCGGTAAATTGGCCAATCACCGCCAACTCGTGGTAAATGACCCCTTAACCGCGCTTAGTCACACCAGTTTTTTAAACCTTCAGTGTTGGAGGCCTGGATTTAACCTAACTCACTTAACTTGTACAGACGTGTTGGGAAGTGTCGACGGCCATCACACCTACGCTGGCACAAGTCAGTAATTACCCCCAACAACCATCACCACCATTTATCAAAACAACCACTATCAGTACCAGCAGTAACACCCACCAGCATCTACCACTACCACTACCACTACTACCTGCACCTACTTGGACCACCACCACCACCACCATGTTGCAGAAAGGCACTGAACACACACTCATGTTCTTCAACTACCTCATCCTCTTCCTCCTGCTGGTTATCCTGTGGATCCTGTGGTTCACCATCTCGTAGGATCCCAAGAGGAGGAGGAGGAGGAGAGGTGAAGGAGGGGAGGAAGAAGAGGGGAAGAGTGGCGACGAAAAGATCATACTGAAAAGGTACTGGTGAAGTAGGAAGAATAAGAGGAAGAGGAGGAGGAGGAGGAACGAGGTAGAGGAGGAGGTGGGGGATAGGAAAGGGAGGGAAGTCTTCGTGACCTCCCAATACTCCTCCTTCCCCAGCGCCTCCTCCATGTGTTCTTCCTCCACCATGACAGTCCTCACCACTACCACTCCTCCTCCCCGCACTACGTTAACAGGTAAACTACTTTACTATAGCTAAAAAAAAGTATAATTTTTACGATTTTTTATGAGACAATTTGACATAACGGATGAAGGAATTTGACAACCCTACAGAGACAACAGGAGTCGATGTGCTCATTATGAAATTCATCGACCCTCTCCGTGATGATCCTTTCTGCGGGAGTGAATACAACGCCTTAGTGAGTAGGTAAGATTAAAAACATTTATTTATTCTGTTTATTTCATTGTTGTGTTTTTATCGAAGTTTATATAATTACTGATGAAGAACAACGATCGTCAGTAATGAAAACAATCACACTTACGCCTTCAATTGTCCAGGGAATTTTGTCGACGAATAAAACACTAAAACTATTTATTTTAATTTTTGAAAGCAGACGACGTGTACCAACCAAACGCAAACTAAAAACCACTTTAGGATTGCAATAATAGGTCATGTTAGGTTAGGCTGGGGTGTTTTGTGTCAGATTAGGTTAGGTTAAACCAGGTGATGTTAAGTTGGGTTGCATTAGATTAGGTTAGGTTAGATAAGTAATTCTATTCCTGCTAGTATAAGACTCACGAAGGACACATTATTATTATTATTATTATTATTATTATTATTATTATTATTATTATTATTATTATTGCACACACACTCAGACGAGGAATCTTTAGTGATTATTATAACACTTGGTCATACTATTACAAGTCAGTAGTGGCAATTTTCTCAAGTTATCCCTCAATAATGCCTGTTTTCTTTTGGCTTTAGCTTCACAGTGACCGTTTTCTTTAGTTTTGCATTAATAGTGCTCATTTTCTTCAAATTTACCCCATTTTCTACAAGTTTTACCTCAAAATTACCCATTTTCTACAAGTTTTAGTTTGAAGTGTCCGTTTTCTTTATCTCAACATTGTTACTTAAATTGGCATTTTAACTGGAGATAAAAGAACGTCTCCAGCTGACTGGTTTTAAATCCAGCTAAGTGAAGGTATCTAGTTAAGGTAGAGTCTCAGTGTAATGTTGTCTCCTAACTGGTGCTAAGTGAAGGTATCTAGTTAAGGTAGAGTCTCAGTGTAATGTTGTCTCCTAACTGGTGTTAAGTGAAGGTATCTAGTTAAGGTAGAGTCTCAGTGTAATGTTGTCTCCTAACTGGTGTTAAGTGAACGTATCTAGTTAAGGTAGAGTCTCAGTGTAATGTTGTCTCCTAACTGGTGCTAAGTGAAGGTATCTAGTTAAGGTAGAGTCTCAGTGTAATGTTGTCTCCTAACTGGTGTTAAGTGAAGGTGTCTAGTTAAGGTAGAGTCTCAGTGTAATGTTGTCTCCTAACTGGTGTTAAGTGAACGTATCTAGTTAAGGTAGAGTCTCAGTGTAATGTTGTCTCCTAACTGGTGTTAAGTGAAGGTGTCTAGTTAAGGTAGAGTCTCAGTGTAATGTTGTCTCCTAACTGGTGTTAAGTGAACGTATCTAGTTAAGGTAAGAGTCTCAGTGTAATGTTGTCTCCTAACTGGTGTTAAGTGAACGTATCTAGTTAAGGTAGAGTCTCAGTGTAATGTTGTCTCCTAACTGGTGTTAAGTGAACGTATCTAGTTAAGGTAGAGTCTCAGTGTAATGTTGTCTCCTAACTGGTGTTAAGTGAAGGTGTCTAGTTAAGGTAGAGTCTCAGTGTAATGTTGTCTCCTAACTGGTGTTAAGTGAACGTATCTAGTTAAGGTAGAGTCTCAGTGTAATGTTGTCTCCTAACTGGTGTTAAGTGAACGTATCTAGTTAAGGTAGAGTCTCAGTGTAATGTTGTCTCCTAACTGGTGTTAAGTGAAGGTATCTAGTTAAGGTAGAGTCTCAGTGTAATGTTGTCTCCTAACTGGTGTTAAGTGAACGTATCTAGTTAAGGTAAGAGTCTCAGTGTAATGTTGTCTCCTAACTGGTGTTAAGTGAACGTATCTAGTTAAGGTAGAGTCTCAGTGTAATGTTGTCTCCTAACTGGTGTTAAGTGAACGTATCTAGTTAAGGTAGAGTCTCAGTGTAATGTTGTCTCCTAACTGGTGTTAAGTGAACGTATCTAGTTAAGGTAGAGTCTCAGTGTAATGTTGTCTCCTAACTGGTGTTAAGTGAAGGTGTCTAGTTAAGGTAGAGTCTCAGTGTAATGTTGTCTCCTAACTGGTGTTAAGTGAACGTATCTAGTTAAGGTAGAGTCTCAGTGTAATGTTGTCTCCTAACTGGTGCTAAGTGAAGGTATCTAGTTAAGGTAGAGTCTCAGTGTAATGTTGTCTCCTAACTGGTGCTAAGTGAAGGTATCTAGTTAAGGTAGAGTCTCAGTGTAATGTTGTCTCCTAACTGGTGTTAAGTGAAGGTGTCTAGTTAAGGTAGAGTCTCAGAGTAACTTTGATGTTATTGTAAGTTATTTTTTGTGTTTTAACTTAAAGTCCAACAGTTAGGGACATTCTTACACGATTAGTTTAGAGGAATAGTGATCGTGAGAACCTTTGAAGATATTGATGAAGTTAATGTCCTGGTGTTTATAATGGCGTGACGGTGTTAAACCAGGGAGTTGTGGCGTGGGATTGGCAACATTAGAGAGAGAGAGAGAGAGAGAGAGAGAGAGAGAGGTAATATAAATTCTCTCTCTCTCTCTACCCACTGTTAAAACACCTGACCTTGGGAATGACTTCACTGTGACCTGGACCCCTGACCTCTCGAGCCCCTGGTCATGACCTTTTATAATGATGACGTCAGAGGTCAACCGCAGAGCTAAACATATGCCTCCCGTGTGTGTGTGTGCGTGTGTGTGTGTGTGTGTGTTATAAATACGGTAAAGTCTCGGTTTGTTTTTGTTCAGTTGATTTTCTAAGAGTCTCCGTGATTGGTTAAAGAGAGGGGGAGGGGGTTGTAAGCATCGCTGTGATTGGCTGAATTCTTCATAAGATAGAGGAGGGGGTTTTCTAAGCGTCGCAATGATTGGTTAAAGAGGAAAGGATTGTAAGAGTCGCTATGATTGGTCGGTTCCTCTTGATTAACAGCCAATGAAGTAAGGTTCTATATATGGGCGGGGCTTAGATTGTGACGCGGGCATCTTATTGGCGTAAATTTCTGTCTATGTGTACAGGGTGACGTGACAGTATTTACCGTCTATGTGTACAGGGTGACGTGACAGTATTTACCGTCTATGTGTACAGGGTGACGTGACAGTATTTACCGTCTATGTGTACAGGGTGACGTGACAGTATTTACCGTCTATGTGTATAGGGTGACGTGACAGTATTTACCGTCTATGTGTACAGGGTGACGTGACAGTATTTACCGTCTATGTGTACAGGGTGACGTGACAGTATTTACCGTCTATGTGTACAGGGTGACGTGACAGTATTTACCGTCTATGTGTACAGGGTGACGTGACAGTATTTACCGTCTTTGTGTACAGGGTGACGTGACAGTATTTACCGTCTATGTGTACAGGGTGACGTGACAGTATTTACCGTCTATGTGTACAGGGTGACAGTATTTACCGTCTATGTGTACAGGGTGACGTGACATGATAGTGTTTCTGTAATAGTGTTAAGTACAGTAATCATGTACTGTAATTCTTGAGTAGTTTCCTGTTCCTGTTCTTGTATCTCTACCTCTTCTTTCCTCCTCCTCTTCTCTCTCATCCTCTTTCCTCCTTCCTCTTCTCTTCTTCCTCATCTTTTCCTCTTCCAGCTCCTCCTCTCCTCCTCTTTCCTCTTCCTTCTCTCCTCCTCTTATTTTCTTCTTCTTCTTCCTCTTTCCTCCTCCTCTTCGCCTCTTCTCTCACCCAGACATCAACTTCCTCCCTCGTCGACCCATCATCCTTCCACCCAACACTCCTCCCCCCTATCCACCCCCTCACCCTCTCCCCTATCTACCCCCTCACCCTCCCCCTATCCACCCCCTCCCCCTCCCCTCTATCCACCCCCTCCCCCCTATCCACCCCCTCACCCTCCCCTCTATCCACCCCCTCCCCCCTATCCACCCCCTCACCCTCCCCCTATCCACCCCTTACCCCCCATTTTAACCCCCTTATCCCCCCCATTAAACAAAATGAAGGAGGGGTATTTTAGACTGTTTACAGTTAAGTCAGTCATGGGAGAGGGAGTGAGAGGGAAGAACTTTGAAGGGCAGGACCAACATCTCCATTTTTTTTATATATACCAAGCTGTCAGACGAGGCACTGAGATGTGTATTAGGGAGGTGTTTGGTCAGAGGGTCGCTCGGTTGAGGGGAAGCTGTGTTTAGGGTGGTGGAGGGGAGGTGGGATGTGCTGTGTTGGTATTGTTTGACCCTGTGTTAGTGGAGGGAGGTGTGGGATGTGCTGTGTTGGTATTGTTTGACCCTGTGTTAGTGGAGGGGGGTGTGGGATGTGCTGTGTTGGTATTGTTTGACCCTGTGTTAGTGGAGGGAGGTGTGGGATGTGCTGTGTTGGTATTGTTTGACCCTGTGTTAGTGGAGGGGGGTGAGGGATGTGCTGTGTTGGTATTGTTTGACCCTGTGTTAGTGGAGGGGTGTGTGGGATGTGCTGTGTTGGTATTGTTTGACCCTGTGTTAGTGGAGGGGGGAGGGGAGGGGCCTTGTTAGGATTAGGGGCCGTGCTATAGATGAGGCAATGCTTTTGGGTCGTTATAAATTGTCAATGAGTTTGTTTGAGGATTTGTTGTTGTAATGTGATTTATCTCTTTTATTTTATTTATTTTTTTCGTGGATTAGCCCACCCGGGTACAGGTCACTGACCCACATCAGGGCCTGGGGGGCGAAAATGTAATAATACTACTACTACTAATAATAATAATTCATAATAAAAAAATTCAAATAAAATAATAATTATAATGAACCAAGAGACAAAAAAATATCAATAGTGAGAAACAATATATGTATGTTGTGTTGTCAGGGAAACAATTGAGACCCTCTAACTGTGTGTAAATGAGGCAGAAAGTCAGGTCATCATCCTGGGACTTGGTCACATATGGCAGCAGGGTCTACCATTAGACGACACATTATGCTTCCAATATCTTCCCAGGCGGTAGTACAGTACCTCCCTGCCTACTGATGTTTTTTCTTTATATTCATTTTACTTTTATTAAATTTCCTTGTTAATTATTTTGTCGTTATTATATATTTACTGTTTGTCTTCCCGAGCTTTTGTTTACTTATTTTGATTTTATTTAATTTATTCACTCGGCAATATTTTATTTTTCAGTATTATGTCTATTTATTATTTGTTTTATTTATTTGTTTTTATAATATTGAATTAATTTGATATTTTCGCATCTTGTATTTTATTTTATCTTACATAGATTTTTTACATTCCTTATTCATTAGATTAATTAAAAACGTAAATAGAATGATTAATGACAAACACAATGAAGATATATGAACTAAATAAGAAATAGACTATATATATGACTCAGTATATATGAGGGTGTAGTGAGGGCAGCGTGGGTGACGAGGTAGAGGGGAACCCGGCGATACCCTCACCATAATACTTCCCCTCTCTCTCTCTCTCTCTCTCTCTACACCAATAAAGATTTCTGTGGATCAGTTTCGTTTAAGTAACTTGGATACTTGTCAAAACTCGTGCACGTATTCACACGAGTCAAGCAAATGAAGATCAGGAATAGGTGTGTATCTTCTTATAGACTACATACAGACGTTTCCTGAAATTTGCATGTGTGTGTGTGTGTGTGTGTGTGTGTACGTGTATGTGTGTGCCTGTGTGTGTGTGTGATTGGAAGCCACTTACGTCTTCCCCGCCCCCCTCTCCTCCACCTCCTCGTTCTTTCTCTCACCGTACATCACCTTCCCTCCATTTCTCTTTATCACTTAATATCCAACCTCCTCTTTCTCCCTTTCCTTCTCCTCCTCCTTGATATCTCCCATCTGTGCCCATCCCCCTCCCTCTCACACCCCTCCCTCTCACCCCCCTCCTTTCTCTCTCAGGCTCACTCTCTCTCTCTCTCCCCCCGCCTCTATCTAACCTCCTCCTCCCACCTGTGCCCCGCCCCTCAGGTCCAGGTGGGGGGCCTTCTGCTTGCCGGACTGGTGTTGCTGCGGCTCCTCGGTCACTCTCCGTCGTGGCTCTGCTCCCTCGCGGTGTGTGCTAGTCCTGTGTCCGTCATTCCCTCCCGAGTGTTCCTGCCCTCCTCTGCCCGCCCCTCACGCCTCCCTATACCAGCCCTCAGAGCCCCAGTCACAGGTTCTCCAGCCTATTCTGCCCCCGTCCGTCCCTCCGTCAGTAGACTCTCCCACGTGTTCTGGAGCGCGTCAGTTCACCGTACCCACGGAGTAGTGGCTAAGTCGCTGCTACTACCCGGCCCCCATCACCTACAGCACCGTCCTCCTCATCCTATTGTTCGTGTCCTAGGCAGTAAGGATGCTGGCCCAAGGGACGGAGCAGCGGGCCATGGCCAATAACTACCTGGTCATCTTCGCTCTGCTCCTCATAATGTACTTACTGTGGCACGTCATTTTCTAGTGAGGTAAGTCAGGGTGTCACGCCTCGCCCCCGCCCGCGGCTAACTAGGTGTTGTTGGCACCACCTCCTGGGGGCGAGACGTGTTGCCTGAATTCCGGATTTTCTAGACAAATTAAGTATCTGGACAAGAGCTAGGCTAGAGGCTATCTTTGGAGCCTGTTCAGTCATATGGTCTCCATGTACATCCACCTGTTAAAGACAGCAAGATTAATCCCTATTACTGGTCAATTAAACCATAAATACCAGTAATTCCGGAGTACACTGTATGTTGTCTGGGGTTGTGAATACCGCTCATGATCTTGACGCTGATTGGATGAGAAAAACACACCTTGATGCTGATTGGATGAGAAAAACACACCGTGATGCTGATTGGATGAGAAAAACACACCGTGATGCTGATTGGATGAGAAAAACACACCTTGATGCTGATTGGATGAAAAAAAACACCTTGACGCTGATTGGATGAGAAAAACACACCGTGATGCTGATTGGATGAGAAAAACACACCTTGACGCTGATTGGATGAGAAAAACACACCTTGATGCTGATTGGATGAGAAAAACACACCTTGACGCTGATTGGATGAGAAAAACACACCTTGTTGCTGATTGGATGAGAAAAACACACCTTGTTGCTGATTGGATGAAAAAACACACCTTGATGCTGATTGGATGAGAAAAACACACCTTGACGCTGATTGGATGAGAAAAACACACCGTGATGCTGATTGGATGAGAAAAAAACACCTTGATGCTGATTGGATGAGAAAAACACGCCTTGATGCTGATTGGATGAGAAAAACACACCTTGATGCTGATTGGATGAGAAAAACACACCTTGATGCTGATTGGATGAGAAAAACACACCTTGATGCTGATTGGATGAGAAAAACACACGTTGATGCTGAGTGGATGAGAAAAACACACCGTGATGCTGATTGGATGAGAAAAACACACCTTGACGCTGATTGGATGAGAAAAACACACCTTGATGCTGATTGGATGAGAAAAACACACCTTGACGCTGATTGGATGAGAAAAACACACCTTGATGCTGATTGGATGAGAAAAACACACCTTGACGCTGATTGGATGAGAAAAACACACCGTGATGCTGATTGGATGACAAAAACACACCTTGATGCTGATTGGATGAGAAAAACACACCTTGATGCTGATTGGATGAGAAAAACACGCCTTGATGCTGATTGGATGAGAAAGACACACCTTGACGCTGATTGGAAGTGAAAAACACACCTTGATGCTGATTGGATGAGAAAAACACACCGTGATGCTGATTGGATGAGAAAAACACACCTTGATGCTGATTGGATGAGAAAAACACACCTTGACGCTGATTGGATGAGAAAGACACACCTTGACGCTGATTGGAAGTGAAAAACACACCTTGACGCTGATTGGATGAGAAAGACACACCTTGACGCTGATTGGATGAGAAAAACACACCTTGACTCTGATTGGATGAAACCGATGTCACTGTGTTGTTGTTGTGTTTACGAATCAATCTTTACCGTAAACTGAAAACTTTACCTTGAAATTACTTAACAAAACCTGTAATTTATGTAGTTTTTTTATATAAGTTATTTAATGTAATGAAGTATAGAATATTATTGGTATATTGAGGTTATGGTTAGGTTAGGTTATGGTTAGGTTATGGTAAGGTTAGGTTATGGTTAGGTTAGGTTATGGTTAGGTTAGGTTAGGTTATGGTTAGGTTAGGCTAGGTTAGGTTATGGTTAGGTTAGGTTATGGTATGGTTAGGTTAGGTTATGGTTAGGTTAGGCTAGGTTAGGTTATGGTTATGGTTAGGTTAGGTTAGGTTATGGTTTGTGATGAATGAAGGTGTCAAATATTGTTTTTTTTTTCCTTTTTCGATATTTGTTTTTTTCTTTGTTGATTAGTAATAATGTTTGAAGTTGTCTTAGTTTTCTATTCTTCTTCGTCTTCTCATTCTTCTTCTTCTTCTTTTTATCAGTCTTCCTCTTCTCTTTCTCCTTTATTCTTAATCTTCCTCCTCCTTTTTCCAGTCCTCTTCCTCTCTTACTCTTCCTCTTCTATTTATTCTTATTCTTCCTCCTCTTCTCCTCCTCTTCCCCTTCTTCTCTTTCCCCTCTCTTATCCCTCCTCGTCTTTTCTTACCCTTGCTGCTCTTCTTCCCGTTTTCCTTCCTACCCCTTCTACCCCTCTCAATATTAACTCTTCCTTCTCTTCTTCCTCTCACCCTCCCTCCTCTTCGTTCTACCTCTTCTCCTCTCTTTTCTCCTTCTCCAGTCCTTCCTCTTCCTTCTATCCCCTTCTGCCTCATTTTACTCCTCCCTTCTCTTCTCTATTCCCCTCTTATTCTTCCTCTCCTTCCCCCTCCTCTTCTCTTCCTCCTCCTCTTCTCTTCCTTCTCCTCCTCTGTGTGGGTGTTTAGGTTACCCGCTCTCAGTACTTTGCCCAGTGTCGATAACCAGCGCCTATTGGTCCATCTCCCGTGACGTAAGAGACCCATAAATTCTTCACCCAGCGCCTATTGGTCCATCTCCCGTGACGTGAGAGACCCATAAACTCTTCATCCAGCGCCTATTGGTCCATCTTCCGTGACGTGAGAGACCCGTAAACTCTTCATCCAGCGCCTATTGGTCCATCTTCCGTGACGTAAGAGACCCATAAATTCTTCATCCAGCGCCTATTGGTCCATCTCCCGTGACGTAAGAGACCCGTAAACTCTTCATCCAGCGCCTATTGGTCCATCTCCCGTGACGTAAGAGACCCATAAATTCTTCACCCAGCGCCTATTGGTCCATCTCCCGTGACGTAAGAGACCCGATATCATTAAGTGAGATGACTAATAGTTAAGAAAAATGAATTAATGAAATGTATGGTTATGAATATGATATGAATAAGTAAAATAAAAAAAAAATAAATGTATAGGAACAACGAAGGTACGAGTAAATGAAGTGAATGTAATACTTAGAAGAGATGAATTAATGAGATGAATGGGCAGTAAATGTGGATAATAATAATTTGGGGAATTGTGTTGACTTAAAATAATGAATTAGTTTACCAGGGTTTTAATATGAACAACAACAACAACAACAACAACAACAATAATAATAATAATAATAATAATAATAACCGCATGTTACCACCAACAACAGCGACAATAATAGTAATAATAGCAATATTTTATCATGTTTACGATAAGTTTGTCATGTATAATAGTTATAGATTATACAGGCATACAGTTCCAACAGGTGTATAGACAACGCAGGTATACTGTATACATAGACCCGTGGAGGTATGCAGGTTTCAATGTATACCTAAATAGTGTAGGTATACAACAATAGTGAACAGTAAATTAATTTAAGTGTGACGTCACATTTAAGTATGGCGTCACATTTATGTATGACGTCACATTTATGTATGACGTCACATCAAATTCGAGTGACAACAGGTCCGGGTGTGAACAGTTACAGGTCCGGGTGTGAACAGTTACAGGTCCGGGTGTGAACAGTTACAGGTCTGGGTGTGAACAGTTACAGGTCCGGGTGTGAACAGTTACAGGTCCGGGTGTGAACAGTTACAGGTCCGGATGTGAACAGTTACAGGTCCGGGTGTGAACAGTTACAGGGCCAGGTGTGAACAGTTACAGGTCCGGGTGTGAACAGTTACAGGTCTGGGTGTGAACAGTTACAAGTCCGGGTGTGAACAGTTACAGGTCCGGGTGTGAACAGTTACAGGTCCGGGTGTGAACAGTTACAGGTCCGGGTGTGAACAGTTACAGGTCCGGGTATGAACAGTTACAGGTCCAAATGACAAGGAATTCAGGTCTAAACGAGGCCAAGGTGAAGATAAATTGTTTAGTCTTTGTACCTGGTTGAGAAACACTGTTAGAGGGGAGAGGGGTGAGAGGGAGGGAGAGTTGGGAGGGGTGAGGGGGAGTTGGAAGGGGTTAGGGAGAGTTGAGGGAGTGAGAGGGATGACGGAGGGAGAGGTGAAAGGGGTGAAGGATAGCGAAGGCCGGATCTACACGGCTCGGGAATGACATCACCAGAGTCCCGTTCGTGGAGGTGTCTGTCAGGGCTAGCGTTCATAGAGCTGACTGACCCATCCTCTTCTTCTTCTCCTCCTCCTCCTCTTCCTTCCTCCTCCTCCTCTCCTTCCCTCCTCCTCCTCCTCCTTCACCAGCGTTTACCCAGAGTTAATGGCTCGGGTGGTATATACTGTGTGTTAGTCGAGCCAAATATTACACTAATGATCGAGTTTTCTTTAATGATTAGTCACAGCTGCTCTCTCTCTCTCTCTCTCTTCACTGACTCACTGTAATTGTTCTCAGGATTTGATCAATCTCACAAAAAATAGCTACACTGCCCTTCCTTCCTTCCTTCCTTCCTTCCTTCCTTCCTTCCCCTTACACCTCTTTAACCCCTCCCCCCCCCCCACCCCACCCACAACACCTGCCTCACCACCCACCTGCACCAGCCAGCTGTGAACACTTACCAACTCGTCATTAAGGTCTAACTCACCTCAGATGGCACCAGTTCTGACGCACCTCGCCCAGCTTAGCGCCATTATGTTCCTGGGTGGGTGGGAGGGTGGGCGGGTGGGCGGGCTGGGCGGGAGAAGAGTAAGAAAACGAGGGGAGAGGGTTGGGAGGACTGGGAGGAAGGAGGGACATATATAGTAGAAGGAAGGAAGGAGAGAGGAAGAGTGAGATAAAAAGGAGCAGAAGAAGAGACGATGGAACAGGTAGGGTTGTGTGGAAGAGAGGAGAGAACCCCTCCCTCCTCCCTCTCTCCCTTCCCCCTCCCCCCTCCCTCCTTCCTCTCTCCCTTCCCCCTCCCTCCTCCCTCTCTCCCTTCCCCCTCCCTCCTCCCTCTCTCCCTTCCCCCTCCCTCCTTCCTTCCTCCCTTCCCTCTTTTTCTCACTTCCTCCTCTTTTAACTCCCTTCTCCCTCTCTTTCTCCCTCTCTCCATCCCGTCCTCCCTCTTTCCCTCCCTTCCTTTCTCCTTCCCTCCCTCCTCCTCTCCCTTCCTTTCTCCTTCCCTCTCTCCTTCTCAGTGATGTAAGGCAAGAATTTAACAGCCTCACTTAAACTTACGACACACAGATGATAGCCAGGTTGATGTGTCGAAATGTCCACTGAGAAAACTTATTAACCTAACGAACAAAAAATTCACATTTCCTTTTTTTTTTTTTTAATCCAGTTACGAACAAAATAAAATCGTTCGTAGCTTTAAGAATCTCGGTCGATATTTTTAGGTAAAATAGGAAACTTTAACTTAGCCTCTGATGACGTATGTATATATGTTTATCTATTTTATTATGGTCTTGGATGGATGAGTTATGGTCAGGTGGTGTTGGGATTACGATCACTACTCGGCCGTGTTGGTAGATACGTTCTGTTTATGACATATACGTTAATAAAAAAATAATCTTATGAATGTTTGAGACTCCTGATAGAGGGTCTGGCATGGGAGGAGGGGGGGTGGTGGTGTAGATGGAGTGTGTATGTGTGGGAGGAGGAGGAGGAGGCTCTGGCATCGATGGAGGAGGAAGAGAGATGTGTGTGTGACGGAGAATGTGCAAGACCCCTCTCCCTCTTCTCTCTCCCTCCCTCAACCCCCTCTCCCCTCACCCCTCCCTCTCTCCCCTCACACTCCCCCCCCCTCTCTCCCCTCACCCCTCCCTACCCTCACACTCACTCACTCACTCACACAAGGTTCAGCTAATTTGGTCAAACCCTCAGCGCCTCCAAGTTTGTTATGGTTGGCTTGTCATGAGGCGCGGAAGTCCCTCCCTTACCCTGCGCCCCGCCACCAGCCAACACCCATTGAGGCATCATCATCATCATCATCACTATGGACCTTTTATTGTTTAGTTTGGAAGTTGGGACTGACTGAGTGACTTGCTTACGTTGAGGCGTTTTCTTATGGGTTTAAAATTATGGTATTTCCCCCATCACTGTCAGCTGGGAAACGGACTTGTATATATCAAAAGATCATTATATCCAATCAACTTTCATTATATATAACATTTAACGATCTCTTTTATATGAGTTATATGAACGATGGGGTATAATAGGAGTTATTTTATCGTAGTATAATAATCGTTGAAAGTGGTAATATAATCTAAGGGTTTACGGTACCATTTTCTGATACCTTCAAGTATGAGAGAAAACGTTTTGGGGTAACTAGTGTATTATGCCTCGGGACGTCTCGAGTCATTCTCAAGTACAATTAAAAGTTCTATTTGTTTCTTTACTCAGTTAAGGATTATTTAAGTTTATTTTAAGGTAGAAATGATGTTGTTAAGTGGATTATAAATTGAACACGAAGTACAGTTTAAAAACACAACAAAACGCTGCTGGAAATGTGTACAGCATCACAAGACCTTACCTCTTCTCCCCCTCCCTCAGTAGTCCAGCGCTCCAGAGGTCTTAAAACAGCAGAAGGGAACAATAGATTTAATGAACTGTCAACATGAGTGGGTGATTTTTACGGGATGAATGGGGACGTGGACTAATTTCCTCTGTGAATGAATGAATGAATGAATGAAGGGGTAAGTACTAAGTAGTGAACTCTTATGAATGGGGGGGTGGAGGGGGTCACTTTCTCTCGGGGTAAAATGAAAGAAAGGGTAATATTCTTCTTTCTTTTTTTCATACGTGTGATTGAACGTTGGGAGAGAGAGTAAACCACGAAGACAGTGGGCAATTTTTAATTATCGGGATTTAGATGGGGGAAAATTTGTTTATAGAAATTATTAATGGAGTGAATGACGAATATTTGGGAATTTGTTCACGAATAAGAAGAATAAATTGTATATAAAGTTAATTGAGTATATGGGATTTAATTATTTTATTTATTTATTAATATTTTTTTCCACAAGTCGGAAGAATAAATTGTTTACAAGTGTGGGCACAGAAGAGTTTGTTTACAGACATGAACGAGTTATAGTTTGTTGTTATATGAACGACTTAAGACTCTTGTTTACATAGAGAGTTATAAGGGAAAGACTCTTGTTTACATAGAGAGTTATAAGGGAAAGACTCTTGTTTACATAGAGAGTTATAAGGGAAAGACTCTTGTTTACATAGAGAGTTATAAGGGAAAGACTCTTGTTTACATAGAGAGTTATAAGGGAAAGACTCTTGTTTACATAGAGAGTTATAAGGGAAAGACTCTTGTTTACATAGAGAGTTATAAGGGAAAGACTCTTGTTTACATAGAGAGTTATAAGGGAAAGACTCTTGTTTACATAGAGAGTTATAAGGGAATCTATTTATTATTTCTTTTCTTTGTGTTTTTTTTTGTCAGTGATCGTACAGCTTCCACCATCGCCACTGTTGGCAAAAGGCGGGCGAACAGGTTCTCTTTAGTGGCTTCCATTAGCAGGTTTTCTTTTGTTGTAGTGGGGAGAATACCAGGCGCTGTTGTTCGCTTGTATTGGCGCTCTCGTTCCCTTGTACTGGCGCTGGCTTCATGGGACAAATTGATAGATTTATTGATTTTCGACTTCGGGATAATTTTTTTTTTTTTTTTTTTGCTTTAATGGATGATAAGGTATTGCGCCATCTTGGAATGCTAACCTAACCCTAACCTAACCCTAACCTAACCCTAACCTAACCCTACCCTAACCTAACCCTAACCTAACCCTAACCTAACCCTAACCTAACCACAATTAAATTTATGATCGCCTAATTTCTTCCCCTCCAACTCCCCCTTTCCTTCCTCCCCCTCCTCCCCACCACCCCCTTCCCCAGGTATTCCGAGATCACCCGTAACACAGACACAAACTGCTCCCTAGTATGTAAAGTGTTGACATTTGTGACCTGCTGTGGCTAACTGTGGTAGAGAGAACAACAATGCTAAGATTATATAGAGTTTTATTAGGTTATTCCCCCCCCCCCCCTCACCTTCCCTGTGTGATTGTGTCTGTTTGTATACCTGAATTATGTGTGTATTTGTATATGATTGTATGTAAGTAGGAATGTATGTGTGTGTGTGTGTGTGTGTGTGTGTGTGTGTTGGCCTTCGCATCAATTAATATTCACCTTTGAGAAATCTTTAAGTATATACACCATAGTCACGTCAGAGCATCTTCCTTCTCTCGGCTAGACCATCCTGTTACTGTGGTGGTCTTAAGGTCAAGTCTCCTGCTGGTGTGTAACGTGAGTGTCGCTTCTGTGTATCCTCGGGGCTTAACACACTCTTGTCTCTGTGGATGTTGCTCTGATTCAGCCAAAGTTGATTTTAGTTGAGAAGTGGATGAAGGGGAGGGGGTGATGGGGAGGGGGGGGGGAAGGGGAGGAAGGAGGGAAATGGGAAGGAGGAGGGAAAGGTGATAGAGGAGGGATGGAAGGAAAGGAAGGATGGAAGGAAGAGTGAAAGGGTGAGAAAGAGAGAAAAATGGAGGGGTGAAGGGAAAGGTGTGGGGGGGGGGGTAGGAGGGGGAGGAAAGAGTGAAGGAGGTGGGGAAGGAGGGAGGGAGGAGAGGACTGAAGGAGGGGAGGAAGGAGGAATAATAGAAGAAAGAAAGGAGGAGAGAAAGAGAGGTGAAAGGGAAAGAGAGAAAGGAGGAAGAGGGAAACGAAATATAGAGAGAGGAAAGAATGGTGAAGGGAGAGAGAAGAGAAAAGTGAAAGGGATGGGGGAGAGGAGAGAGTGAAGGATATGAGGGAGAGAAGGAGGTAGAATTTAAAATAAAAAGTGGGGAGAGAGGTAAAGAAACAAAGGAGAGCGAGAGAGAGGAAGAAACAAAGGAGAGAGAGAGAGAGGAAGAAAGAAAGGAAAGAGAGAGAGGGGAGAGGAAGTGGCCCAGTAAATTCGGTTTTGAAGTTTATACTCACCTTTCTGTGTTGCGATGTTCCAAGATTTTTTGGTCCCCCTGAGTTAGTAAAGAGAGAGAGAGAGAGAGAGAGAGAGAGAGAGAGAGAGAGAGGAAGAAAGGGAGAGAATTGGTGGAAGCGTGAGAGAAATTGTTTAAGGCTTAGAAGTTATATTTTTCTTATGACGTTCGACTCTGTTTTGAATCATCTGCAGTGACGCTCGGAGGGGGAGGGGGGTGAGGGGGAGGGTTGATGAGGGGGAGGGGTGATGAGGGGGAGGGGTGATGAGGGGGAGGGGTACAGGAACAGCTGATCAAGTCCTAAGTCACGTCTTGAACAACATATTCGACCAGAGTGTCACTTAGTCTTCTATGTGACTCAATGAGGGGGAGGGGAGGTGGGGAGGGGAGGTAGAGGTGGGGAGGGGGGGGAGATGATGCTGGGGAATGGGTTAAGGGTGTTGGGATGATAGGAAAGAAACACACACAGTAGAATAACCTAACCTGACCTGACCTGGCCTGACCATCTATACGACAGGTCAAAGGTCACACTGATTAATAGAGTTTGTTTGTTTTTATATGATTTTATTTATTTGTGGGAGGATATATTTAAGTTTTGGTATTTCCTTGTTATAAATATATTCTCTTTACTCTCTCTCTCTCTCTCTCTCTCTCTCTCTCTCTCTCTCTCTCTCTCTCTCTCCCTCCCTCCCCTTTCAGTGGCTTTGCAGTCCCTGTCGTGAGTGGCTGTACCATTATTTCATCAGGTGGAGTGGCAGAGAGGGCAGGAGGGGAGGGTAGTTGGTGGGGAGTTGAGGGGAGAGTAGTTGATGGGGAGGGGAGGGGAGGAGAAGGGAAGGAAGTCGGTGGGGAGGTAAGGGAAGGAGAAGGTTTTTGTTGGGGAGGTGAGGGAATTAGATGGAAGTTGGAGGGGAGGTGAGGAGAGAAGGGGAGGGAGAGGTCATGGGGTGAAGGATGGTGCGTAATTACTATTTTCGTGATAACTGCCACTGCTCTCTCTCTCTCTCTCTCTCTCTCTCTCTCAAGTGAAAAGTGTGCCCTCATAATTACCACCATCTATCGCCCGTAAGTATATACCACCATCATCAGCGCCATCTATCGCCCGTAAGTATATACCACCATCATCAGCGCCATCTATCGCCCGTAAGTATATACCACCATCATCAGCGCCATCTATCGACCATAAGATAAAATGTAACGTCATCATCATCAACGCCATCTATCGCTCGTGATTGAATGTATACCTCCATCACCAATCATTTATCGGAAGTGAAAAGTGTACCTCGATAAGCACCAGCTATCAATTATAAGTGCCTCAGTACCGTTTATCTCAGGTTAAAATGTACCACCCTCATCGACGTCATCTATGAGCCATGAGTTAAAACGTACCATTAACATCACCAACGCCATCTATGAGCCAGGAATTAAAACAGTTACCATTAACATCATCAACGCCATCTATGAGCCAGGAATTAAAACAGTTACCATTAACATCATCAACGCCATCTATGAGCCAGGAATTAAAACAGTTACCATTAACATCATCAACGCCATCTATGAGCCAGGAATTAAAACAGTTACCATTAACATCATTAACGCCATCTATGAGCCAGGAATTAAAACAGTTACCATTAACATCATTAACGCCATCTATGAGCCAGGAATTAAAACAGTTACCATTAAAATCATCAACGCCATCTATGAGCCAGGAATTAAAACAGTTACCATTAACATCATCAACGCCATCTATGAGCCAGGAATTAAAACAGTTACCATTAACATCATTAACGCCATCTATGAGCCGTGAGCTGAGAATAAGAGGTGGGGAGGAGAGAGGGAGGGGGGGGGGGCCACTCAAGCGCCATCGTTGGACCCATAAGTCAGGCATAACGTCGCCATTATCAACGCCATCTGTTGAGCGTAAGTGAAATATAACACTACTTTTCTTGCCCCCGCCGTCATGCATCGGGCGCTAAAGAGGCTCGCACTAACAGCATGGTGTCGCTTTGTCATCTCAGCTACCACCAGTCCTCAGCGAAATATGTTGTTGTTTATTTTTTTTGCCGAGTTACGTGGAATATTTAGCCTGTGTTTGTTAGATTAGGTTAGGGTAAGTTAGGTTAGTTTGTTGGTATGTATGTTTCAGTCTCGTCTTGCCAATGTATGAGTGGAGTTTAACTTGTCTGTTGTTATCGGGATACAGAAAATTACACATTACAAACACACACACGGAGGAGAGTTCACTGGGAAGAGAGTAATGTTCTGTTTATTCTTGTGTGTGTGTGTGTGTGTGTGAGTGTGTTTATTTGTGGTCGTGACCTCAACCGGACGCACCTTGCCCACACCCTCCCACCTTACCTGAGTCGTTTACAACAACTGCATCCCACTCCTTAACAGGTCACTCCAGGTCACACTACTGTAGGTTCATATGGCTCCCTAACAGGTCACAGGGGGAAGTGTGTTTGTGGGGGAGGGAGGGAGGGCTGGGGTGTGTTTGTGGGGAGGGAGGGAGGGAGGGCTGGAGTGTGTTTGTGGGGAGGGAGGGAGGGCTGGAGTGTGTTTGTGGGGAGGGAGGGAGGGAGGGCTGGAGTGTGTTTGTGGGGAGGGAGGGAGGGAGGGCTGGAGTGTGTTTGTGGGGAGGGAGGGAGGGAGGGCTGGAGTGTGTTTGTGGGGAGGGAGGGAGGGAGGGCTGGAGTGTGTTTGTGGGGAGGGAGGGAGGGAGGGCTGGAGTGTGTTTGTGGGGAGGGAGGGAGGGAGGGCTGAAGTGTGTTGCTGGGGAGGGAGGGAGGGAGGGCTGGAGTGTGTTTGTGGGGAGGGAGGGAGGGCTGGAGTGTGTTTGTGGGGAGGGAGGGAGGGAGGAAGTGTGTTTGTGGGGAGGGAGGGAGGAGGGCTGGAGTGTGTTTGTGGGGAGGGAGGGAGGGAGGACTGGAGTGTGTTTGTGGGGAGGGAGGGAGGGACTGGAGTGTGTTTGTGGGGAGGGAGGGAGGGAGGAAGTGTGTTTGTGGGGAGGGAGGGAGGGCTGGAGTGTGTTTGTGGGGAGGGAGGGAGGGAGGGCTGGAGTGTGTTTGTGGGGAGGGAGGGAGGGCTGGAGTGTGTTTGTGGGGGAGGGAGGGAGGGCTGGAGTGTGTTTGTGGGGAGGGAGGGAGGGCTGGAGTGTGTTTGTGGGGAGGGAGGGAGGGAGGGCTGGAGTGTGTTTGTGGGGAGGGAGGAGGGCTGGAGTGTGTTTGTGGGAGGGAGGGAGGGAGGGCTGGAGTGTGTTTGTGGGGAGGGATGGAGGGCTGCAGTGTGTTTGTGGGGAGGGAGGGAGGAAGAGCAGTTAGGGGCAGGTGTTAATTACTGTTAATTCTATTATTTACTCTACAGCTCAGTGTGACGGCGAGTAAAAATGGTCGCTAGAAATGTTTGCCGTCGTGTTGTAAAATAGAACGTGAGCGTGGGAAGTGTTCGCTGGGTGTTGTATCTCTGTGACCCACCCATTAACCTAGAGATGGCCAGTGTTCAGAAGAAAAAAAAATACATAGAGCCGATGTTGAGAAAAAGATCACTAGCAGGATGTTTTTTTAAGAGAACCTAACCTAACCTAACCTAATCTAACCTAACCTAACACCCCCCTTCACACACACACACATTCTTGCCGCTATCGTCAACACATACCTCGCTACTGCCGGGTGCTGTTGCCACCTACAGTAGGCCGCTGCTTCAGGATATAATTAACTGTTGTGTGGTGCTGTGTCGCTCTGGCTCTTTAATGGTCATCAGCGTCTTGGGTCAAGGTCAGGGAGGAATAGTGTGTGTGTGTGTGTGTGTGTTACTGTGTGTGCGCGTGTGTGTGTGTGTCCGGTGATAGCAGTAAGGTATTGGTTCGAGCTGGTAAGTGTCACATCCCACCAATAATTAGTGAGTGCGTGTCATACCTGGTGTACCTGTGCTCTGCCATGACACAGGTGAGGATGTGACACAGTTGAGGATGTGACACAGGTGAGGATGTGACACAAGGGAGGATCTGACACAGGTGAGGATGTGACACAGTTGAGGATGTGACACGGATGAAGACCTCTCACACACACACACACACACACACCCCACACATTGTTTTCATGGTGACAAAGACCCAAATTCCTTTCTGTGTGTGTGTGTGTGCGTGTGTGTGCGTGTTGTTTTTCCTACACACTGCTTGCCTAATATATATCACGTAGCCAAGTTGTTGGTCTCCTCAACACCATTTTAGAAACAATCTCCAAGTAGCTGAGGAAGACTTGTTGATGTAGGTTCGTGTGTGTGTGTGTGTGTGTGTGTGTGTGTACTGTGTGTGTGTGTGTGTGTGTGTGTGTGTGTGTGTGTGTGTGTGTTACTGTGTGTTACTGTGTGTGTGTGTGTGTGTGTGTGTTTTACTGTGTGTGTGTGTGTGTGTTACTGTATGTATGTGTGTGTGTGTTTATTTGGCCAGAAGAACACAGGAAGAAGGTGAATAATAATAACAATATTAACATGGCTGAGCCAGTTGAGAACCTGAGCTCTCCTGTAGTCATCTGATATATACTGTACATTTAGTATCATCTGGAATAGTACACATAACATGGTGGTAATAAGAACATATCACAATGTTACCTCGGTTATCACTTCGATATTTATTTATTTTATATATTTATTTATCTATTTTTTACATTTATTTTATAAGTATATACATAAGTTACAGTGGAATTTAAAAACATAAGTATAATGGGGGGAGCAGTACAGCCTGGATTGTACAGTAATAAGGTTGAACAAGAGGACAGAGCTGTAAGGATTATGTCTTATTGGCTAATATAACTATTGCAAGGGTAATTACTTATCTGTCTACATGATAATTTCTGATAAAACGGTTTTGGTGGTACAATAAAAGTAGGTATATAAAGTAGGTATATAAGGTTTGTGAGGATCTGTCTGGTGAATTGGTCGTGTGTTAATGTTAGGTAATGTTTGAACGTAAAGTGATGTTATATATATAGACTTGTGTTTGTTTATTTGTCTTTTGATTTACTAATTGATGTTGAATGTAATAATGTAGATCGTTGTTGAATTGGTTAAGTTAGGTTAAGTTTAGGTTGGATTCGTTAATGACTAGGCATGGTTTCTTTGGTTAAGTTAGGATAAATTTTGGTAGGTTAGTTGGTTTGATTAGGGTAGCTTACATTGGGTTGAGTTTGGTGTGGTTAGTTTATGTTGGGTTGGCCTTAGCTATGTTAGGAAAGGTCCGAGCGTATCGGAATGTGAAATAGGTTAGGTCAGGTCAGGTTAGGTTTTCGGGGGTGATGGTATTAGTAGTAGTGGTAACAGTAGGTGGTAATAGTAGTGGTGGTAGAGAAGGAAGGTGGTGGTGATGGTAGTAGTAGTAGTGGTGGCGGCAGCGGCTCTCGATGCTGCACACAGTAGGAACGAGAACGACAAGATAAGGGCTTACGGGGAGAGAATTCAGAACGTTGATCAAGGCAGCTTCACTCCTCTAGTGTTCACAACCTCTGGTGGGATCGGACCAAGTGCAAGATGCGTCTATGCCAGACTGGCAGAGGTGCTATCTGAACGGAAGCAGCAGCCCAGAAGTTATGTTACAGCCTGGATGAGATGTCGACTGTCCTTCTCTCTGCTGAGGCCTGCATTGCTTTGCCTCAGGGGAACGAGAGCATCGGCCCCAAAGCCGGCAACAGTTGCAGATATTGACTATGAGGCAACAGTCACTGAATGCCGCACAGATCTGTGGCTCAACTAACTCAACACAGCTAGGATAGCTACTTAATTTTAAGGTAATAAAATGGCGGCGAAGGTGTGGCTATTGGGGGAGGCTGGAGGCCACTTAAAAAAACAAGTAGTGGTGGTGGTGGTGGTGGTGGTATATATACTGTACAGTGGCTGGGATAGTTAGTCAGGTGGTCAGGGTGGTGGAGGGTGTCTCTGTCCCAGCTGGCACTTGGCACGTGTCCGGGTGCTTGCATTCCTCTCTCTCTCCCTCCCTCTCTCCCTCACACTTTACATCCTTCTCTCTCGCACACCCCCCCCTCTCTCCCTTACTCCCTCACACCCTCCTTCACCCCTTCCCTCCCTCATTCACCCTCACCTTCCTTCACCAACCCCACCACTACCTCCCTCCCCGCCATCCTCCTCATCTCCGACTTACTGCCGCCCCCCTCACCTCACCCCCCCTGGTTCAAAGAGTCCATTGTCTCTCTCCACATTGGCTCACCTTTATTCTGGTCGTGCCCAGTATATTGTGGTGCCATTTGTGCATTCTGATTGCAAGGTGCATTCCAGTGAAGGTGAATTGTTGCCTGTATGCATTCTTGTACTGTATGTATATTGACGTTACTGGGCGGCTCTTCCCTCCAGCCACCACTGCATTCTCTATATCGTGCATTAATGCTTGTGCGTCTTGTTACACCCAGCTTAGTGTCTGATGCACTGGTCACATCTCCGGAATCATGTGCATTATCATCGTCTTCAGTAGCCTCGTGTTGTCTTGTTTGGTCACGCTGCTGTTAACACCTCCACTGTTGTATGGTAATTTCAATATAATCATTACCCTTCCGACCTAATTAACGCCAGGTGTTACGGCGCCAGGTGAAGGTAGATCCCTCCTGTGTGTGTGTGTGTGTGTGTGTGTTTACTGTTGTGATTCACCTGTAACCGTACCTGTTACACATTGTTAACTAAAACTCTCTCTAATGTTTTCGTTCACAGTTGTACAGTATCTTTAAGACTACTCTATTGCTTCATTACATTTGTACACTTTTATAACTTTATGCTAATTTATTGTACTTGACTGCATACTTTTCCCTACAAGTGATGTACTTTTCACTAACCTTGTATTTACTTTACTTTTTTCTACAACTTTTTCCTTAATGCTCTACCTCACTGCTCTCTCCCCCTACGACACACGTAAAAAATTTGTAGGGTGAGAAATGGATCATATGAGATTGTTTTGATGGTGTTTCTCACGGCTGGTATCTTGTTCTAGGTTAGCCACGATCACTAGTTACTGTGTACAGGAAGCGAGGAAAGTTTGGCTAGTTTGTGCGTCCCTGCATATCACGCATTCTTCCTTCTCTTCCTTCTCTCCCTCCCTACTGCCTCCTCTCATTCCCCCTCCCTTCTCCTCTCTCTGTTCCCCCTCCCTTCTCACCCCCTCCTTCCCCCCCTCCTCTCACACCAGCATGCGTTGTTTTAGAGAAGTGTTGCTACAGTTTGGCGCCAGGTGTATTGTAACGCGGGTGCATTTCTAGTCCATTGTGTTCATGTATGCATTTTTTAGTTCTTTTGTGCATTTTTACTTTATTTGTGCATTTTTAGTTTATTTGTGCATTTTAAGTTCATATGTACATTTTAAGTTCATATGTGCATTTTAAGTTCATATGTACATTTTAAGTTCATATGTACATTTTAAGTTCATATGTGCATTTTAAGTTCATATGTACATTTTAAGTTCATATGTACATTTTAAGTTCATATGTACATTTTAAGTTCAAAGGTGCATTTTAAGTTCATATGTACATTTTAAGTTCATTTATGCAGTTCGGTTTGGTTTACAATGAGTAATATTCGATTTATTGGATTTTGCATCGGTCTTTTATAGTTGGTGTGCATATTAGGTTCTCGTCTTCAATGTGAGAGTCAGTCTGCATTTTGGTTCATATACCCTCTTTTAGACCCTGCCTTCTCGTGTGTGTGTTTGTGGCCTTTACTGCATTCTGGTGGCTAGTGCATTTCCTTACCTCACCCTTTCTCTTGTGCTGTGCATTTTGTTCTTCCGTGCATTCTGTTCTATGTAGTTTTTGTGCATTCTGTTGCTTTGTGCATTCTATTGTCCAATACGCAAGTTGCCATGAACAAGATAACTTCAGGTTATAAAACTAAGGTTGCCCTACCCAGGTTGACCGTATTCAAGGTGCCATACTCAGGTTGCCACACACACACACACACACACACACACACACACACATACTATACAAGTAGCCATTCACTAACTACCATACGCAAGTTGCCATTCATTGATTGCCATTGAAAAATTGCAATACATATATCAGTGCAATACCGTGCATTCTTCCGAGACCTTACACGGTGGATGCCCTCTCTCTCTCTGGTATTCCCAACACACACACACACACACACTGATGACCTACTTACATGCACATTAGACACTTGTGTATACAGGAGACAAACTTATATACTTAGGACACTTGTATACCCAGAAAGCACTTACAGGATACACATTTGAGGCACTTATAGCCACAGAAAGCACTTACATACGCAAGACAATGAGCCATGGCATAAATTCTTAACCTGTCACTGCTTGTAGACTTAGATGGAGAGGAACACACACACACACATTGTACCTCTTAAATCATGGTTCAAGAAGTATGTGTGTCTGTAACATTTAAAGGAGTCGGGGTATTTTGTCAGCACTTTTGGCCCGGTTTAGTCAGTTCAATGTCCCCGGCTGTCCTGGTTTGACTGATGGTGTTTTTAACGCATGAGGATGGTTTTTAATTGAGTGTAGTGAGGTGTGCTTTTTTAAGGTCAATGTACTCAAAGGGTTAACTCATTTAGTGGAGATGTTTATTTATTATTATTATTATTATTATTATTATTATTATTATTATTATTATTATTATTCACAACATACACGCCCTGTCACAGCACCCATACACGCCCACCTACCCCTGCACGCCCTCTCCCAGCACCCATACACGCCCACATGACCTGTATGCCCTCTCCAGTCTACACGCCCATCCACACCCACGCCTTGAGTGTCAGGGGGTGATGGGGAGGGGGAGGGGTGGTGATAGGAGGGGAGGGGGAGGGTGGTGATGGGGGGAGGGGTGGTGATAGGGGGAGGGGTGGTGTTAGGTAGAGGGGAGGGGGTGATGGGGAGGGTGGTGACGTCATCGGTGCTTGCAGGGGCAGGAAGTGGCCGGCTGTCAACGGTGGTAATGTGTTGATTGTGGCAGTCTGACAGTTGGCACCCTCCACGCCCCTGCCTGCTGCTACCGAGCCTGTCACCTGGATTATATCTGGCTTGACCTGGCTTCTGTCTGGGTTGAAATGGTGTTGTATCTGGCGTCTGTCTGGCTTGGACTGGGGTTGTATCTGGCTTGACTTTGCTGCTGTCTGACTTCACCTGGATTCTGCCTGGCTTGAACTAGGGTTGTATCTGGCTTGACCTGGTTTTTATGACTTGATCTGGATTTTATATGGCTTGGCCTGGCTTCTATCTGGTTTAAGCTAGGGTTCTACCTGGCTTGGCCCGACCTCACCTGTTGGACTAACAATCTCAACCTAGTCTTAGCTGGCTTTAAACCCGAGTTCTCTATTTGACCTGACCTCTTGACCTGATAATGTACAGTCTCAGAGCAGTTTTGACTTACTTAAGGTGTAGTTGGCTAGGTTAGATTAAGTTTGGTTAGGTTAGGTTAGTTAGGTTTAGTTTGGTTTGGTTTGGTTAGGTTAGGTTTGGTTAGGTTAGGCCAGATCAGGTTAGGTAAGGTAAGGTTAGGTTAGGATTGAATTAGATCGTCAAGCTGCCGTGATCTTGAGAGAGAGAGAATGAGGAAGGACGAGAGAGAGAGAGAGAGGGGGAGAGAGAGAGAGAGAGAGAGAGAGAGAGAGAGAGAGAGAGTATCTGTGATTGGTTAATTTGCTTCGACTTGATTGCGGTATGACAACACTCGAGTCTAATTTAAGGTTATTCTCTCTCTCTCTCTCTCTCTCTCTCTCTCTCTCTCTCTCTCTCTCTCTCTCTCTCTCTCTCACTAGACCCAGAGTCAGGTACAGGTGGTAACACTCATTAAGGGCAAAAGGTAAACATAATGAATTTTGTCGTAAGTTTTTTTCCCTTTTTTTCTCCTCGTTATGCTCTGCACCCCTCCTCCTCCCCATCATCATCACCCCCTCCTCCTCCCCATCATCATCACCCCCCTCCCCCATCATCATCACTCCCCCTCCTCCTCCCCCATCATCATCACCCCCCTCCCCCATCATCATCACCCCCCCTCCTCCCCCATCATCATCACCCCCTCCTCCTCCCCATCATCATCACCCCGTCCTCCTCCCCATCATCATTACCCCCTCCTCCTCCCCATCATGATCACCTCCCCTCCCCCAGTATCATCACCCCCTCTTCCTCCCCATCATTATCACCTCCCCTCCCCCATCATCATCACCCCCTCCTCCTCCCCATCATCACCCCCTCCTCCTCCCCATCATCATCACCCCCCACCCCATCATCATCACCCCCTCCTCCTCCCCATCATCATCACCTCCCCTCCCCCAGTATCATCACCCCCTCTTCCTCTCCCATCATCGTCACCTCCCCTCCCCCAGTATCATCACCCCCTCTTCCTCTCCCATCATTATCACCCCCTCCTCCTCGTCATTATTCTCTCTCTCTCTCTCTCTCTCTCTCTCTCTCTCTCTCTCTCTCTCTCTCTCTCTCACACACACTGGGCCGTAACTCACACTATATAGGTTGTGGACTGAACTGAACTGGGAAACACACTTCAGTTTATATCCGTCAAATATTTTTGCTATCGTCTCCACCTCCTCCATCGTCTCAAGTCCCGTAGAGCCCCCGCGTCTGAGTTCTTGAGTGTTTATGCAGCATTACTCCTTCCTAAGCTCATCTATGCTTCACCTGCCTGGTCTTCCTTCCTAACTGCTACACATCGAGGACTCGGAGAGGACGTGTAACACTATTTTCTCTCTCTTTTACTCTACATATCAAGAGGTTTTCAGTTCATTCACCCTCTCAAGTCTCTTTGATCATTACCTTGACCTCATCTGTCAGTGTAGGACGATGATACTCCACCAACCTCGCACCGAACGTTATCTGCTGCCACCTGAGATCCCTCGTCCGCGAATTGGTGTTTGGCATACAACCCCATCCTGCCCATACGATATATTACCAGTATTTTAATGTACCACTTATGTCACTGGTATATTTTCTGCTTACGGCTGTTGAATTTGTTAATAAACCGTTAATTATCATTATTATTACACACACATACACACACACACACACACACACACACACACACACACACACACTCTATTTTCGTGTGCATGTGAGTGAGTGAGTCATGTACATGTTTGTGTCAGCTTAGTTTTATGTGTTTCCATATTTTTTGGTCTCTGTGTGTACGTGCCGGCGTCCATGTACACCCTCACGTGTGTGTGTGTACAGTGACACTTGAATAATATAATCAGCTGGATATCCTCGTGGTGCCATACTGGACAGACATGCATGAAGGCACGTAAGCATAACCCACACACACACACACACACACACACACACACACACACATGCTCAACTTATCCATGGAGAGGCGCTTATACATAGGTTCATGGTACACACACATAATGTACACACACTTTGACGTACACAGGTAATCACAAGGGATAAACTCGACGACGCACACCTGTGTACTATGAAATGTTCCCACAGTTTCTCTTCCCTCCTCATTTTTTGCTCTTCTTTTCTCCCTCCCACCTCCCTCCCTCCCTCCCACCTCCCTCCCTCCCTCCCTCCCTCCCTCCCTCCCTCCCTCCCTCCCACCTCCCACCCTTATGAGATGTAGTTTTTATAAGTCATGATGGTGTGCGCCAGGAGTGTGGCGTCTCCAAGCAGGGTAACGACCGTCTACCCTGCCTGTCTCACCCTGTACCCCACACCCCTGCCTAACCTACGTCACCCTGTACCCCACACCCTGCTTAGCCTAGGTCACTATGCACCCTATATACGACTCTCTCTCTCTCTCTCTCTCTCTCTCTCTCTCTCTCTCTCTCTCTCTCTCTCTCTAAGTGGCACCAGGCCTGGCACCCACCATGATGTTGTCACCACCACTCGGGTCACGGATCAGAAGCAACATTGACGTGATTCTCTCGAATTTACGCCATCACCGCCAAATTTACGCCATCACCGCCAAATTTACGCCATCACCGCCAAATTTACGCCATTACCGCCAAATTTACGCCATTACCGCCAAATTTACGCCATTACCGCCAAATTTACGCCATTACCGCCAAATTGACTGCGTTATAGCTGAAATGTGTTTTACCGTCGCCACAGTTTGTTGTTTCCTCGCCAAAATTAAATTCGCCTCCGTGTGTGTGTGTGTGTGTGTGTGTGTGTGTGTGAGATAAGACGCAACAAGTGTGTACCGTGATCATAACCTGTTCTTGTCCACGCCGTAGACTACCAATAAGAACACCATAATATTCTCATATTTCTCTCCTATGTTTAGCTCTTGTTGTCATGACGTTGGATTAGACGTGACATAAACACATCTGTCATTTAGTCATGTCTGTCATATTTCTAGACAGGTGTGACAGTATAATCTCATTCAAGTGTCAGGTGTATTTGTTCAGAATATCTCCCTGTAGGTCTATATGTCACTCCTTATATGGCAATGTCGGGTCTCAGGTGATTATAACATGGTAGGCCTAGTTTTTGTGTGTAAATTTGTTGTTGTTGTTGTTGTGTGTATTTGTTGTTGTTGTTTATCTCGTTAAGGTCTCTCTGATGTCTCGTTTTCCTTTATTCTGGAGAGACATTTTTGCTATTTTCATTTACTCATGAGAGAGAGATCTTGTTAATATTGCATTATCTCTCATCTGATGTGTTGTTTAAACCTCTACAGTCTCTCGTTAGTTGCTAGAACAGTCTTATAGTGGTTTCATCTATCTCAAAATATCTCGTTGTGTTTTCTTTGAGACATAGAGAGAGAGAGAGAGAGAGAGAGAGAGAGAGAGAGAGATAGATAGTATAGGTCTTAACCAGATTAATTTGTCTGTAAACTCGTGAAATTTTTTGTTTACATATGTCTCATGTATCTCTCTGTTATTGGTTGAGACTAACGGGAGATAGTGTGGGATTTAACCCGATTGTGTCTCGTAGTGGTTGTTAGAGATGATTTATTTAAGATCACTGTTCCTTCATTGTCTCTTTTGAGGTGTTTGTGGCACTGAGATTATGGCACTGTTTTGTATTTGCTTCCTATGGCACTGTTATTACTCCTTGTCTTCTCCATATGGCACTGAGATTATGGCACCGTTTTGTATTTGCTTCCTATGGCACTGTTATTACTCCTTGTCTTCTCCATATGGCACTGAGATTATGGCACCGTTTTGTATTTGCTTCCTATGGCACTGTTATTACTCCTTGTCTTCTCCATATGGCACTAAGATTATGGCACCGTTTTGTATTTGCTTCCTATGGCACTGTTATTACTCCTTGTCTTCTCCATATGGCACTGAGATTATGGCACTGTTTTGTATTTGCTTCCTATGGCACTGTTATTACTCCTTGTCTTCTCCATATGGCACTGAGATTATGGCACTGTTTTGTATTTGCTTCCTATGGCACTGTTATTACTCCTTGTCTTCTCCATATGGCACTGAGATTATGGCACTGTTTTGTATTTGCTTCCTATGGCACTGTGATTACTCCTTGTCTTCTCCATATGGCACTGAGATTATGGCACTGTTTTGTATTTGCTTCCTATGGCACTGTGATTACTCCTTGTCTTCTCCATATGGCACTGAGATTATGGCACCGTTTTGTATTTGCTTCCTATGGCACTGTTATTACGCCTTGTCTTCTCCATATGGCACTGAGATTATGGCACTGTTTTGTATTTGCTTCCTATGGCACTGTTATTACTCCTTGTCTTCTCCATATGGCACTGAGATTATGGCACCGTTTTGTATTTGCTTCCTATGGCACTGTTATTACTCCTTGTCTTCTCCATATGGCACTGAGATTATGGCACCGTTTTGTATTTGCTTCCTATGGCACTGTTATTACTCCTTGTCTTCTCCATATGGCACTGAGATTATGGCACCGTTTTGTATTTGCTTCCTATGGCACTGTTATTACTCCTTGTCTTCTCCATATGGCACTGAGATTATGGCACTGTTTTGTATTTGCTTCCTATGGCACTGTTATTACTCCTTGTCTTCTCCATATGGCACTAAGATTATGGCACCGTTTTGTATTTGCTTCCTATGGCACTGTTATTACTCCTTGTCTTCTCCATATGGCACTGAGATTATGGCACTGGGACTCAAACGCCATGGTCGGTTTGTAAACAAGAGAGAGAGAGAGAGAGAGAGAGAGAGAGAGCACTTCCCTTGTGTTGTAAAGTTAGGGCGGCACACAATGTTTAACCCAGGTTGTTTACGGGAGCGGAACACCTTGTCTAGTAAATCCGGGTACAGTAGTTTGTTTGTTTACTATCTGCTGTAGTTAATATTTTGTTGGATCACCTGAAGATTAGACCTCTCTCTCTCTCTCTCTCTCTCTCTCTCTCTCTCTCTCTCTCTCTCTCTCTTAGCCTATTTTATTTAATTTACGTATGTCGTCGGTTTTACATTATCGTCAGAATAAACCCAAAAATAAATAAAAAAATATATTATGACAACAACAAATTATTTAGTGGTTTAACTTGTTTAATATAATTGATACGTGTGAGTTGAGGTGAAAGCAACATGGTGCAACTTGAAATTTTAAAACGAGTTATGTTGTCAAGGAAATCCGTACGTGTGCTTGCAGTTTATCTTGCAACATTAATCAAGTTGAAATTTTAATATAATGTCTAGGAAATCCATATATATTTATTGTTTAGTTTTGCAACATTAAGCAGCTTGCAATTTTATTTACCAGGATAATCTTTTGGCATGTGTTGAATATGTGGAGGGAAGCTATTATTATTATTATTATTATTATTATTATTATTATTATTATTATTATTGTTATTATTATTATTATTATTATTATTATTATTATTATTATTATTATTGTTATTATTATTATTATTATTATTATTATTATTGTTATTATTAATATTATTATTATTATTATTATTATTATTATTATTATTATTGTTATTATTATTATTATTATTATTATTATTATTGTTATTATTATTATTATTATTATTATTATTATTATTATTATTATTATTGTTATTATTATTATTATTATTGTTATTATTATTATTATTATTGTTGTTGTTGTTGTTGTTGTTGTTGTTGTTGTTGTTACCCAAACTGCGACTGAATCAGGTTTAATTTTCCTTCAGTAACCCTTAAGAGCGTTTTAACACGTCAGGTAAACCCAAGTAACTGATGAAGATTTGTGTTTTAACTGTTGTTGTTGTAGGTGTGTTGGGTGTATGGTTTAACTAGACAATTATTATTTTTTTTTTTTAGTTTTAACAAGTAGTTTTAATAACAAACATGGACAGTTTATAGTTGCAGTCATTCACGTACAGTAGATATAAGTACAAAAGGACATTATACGTGTTAATGACTCAGGTTAAGGTTTTGAGTAAAGCTTCACTACATACCTGCATCACACCTTGAGCTTAGTCCTGAGTCCAGGTGTTTTAAACCCTTTCGTTGTCACCTGACGAAGAGGAGAGAGAGAGAGAGAGAGAGAGAGAGAGAGAGAGAGAGAGAGAGAGAGAGATTGCTTTACACGAAGGAGAGAAAGATGGTCACACGTCACTGCCAAGGGGGTGGTTGATGGTGGTAGTAGTGGTGGCGGAGGTGGTCATGCGCCTATAATAAACTGGTTGTTGATGGTGGTAGGTGGAAGTAGTGGTAGGGATGGTAGGTGAAGGTAGTAATGATAATAGTGGTGGTGGTGGGGGGTTAGTGGTAGGTAATGGTGATAGAGATCGGGCTAGGTGCTGGTAGTGGTGGTAGGTTCTGGTAGTGGTAGTAGGTGGTGGTAATGGTGGTAGGTGGTGGTAATGGTGGGAGGTGCTAGTAATGGTGGTAGGTGGTGGTGATGGTGGTAGGTCCTAGTAATGGTGATAGGGGTGGTGGTAGTGGTGGTAGGTGGTGGTAATGGTGGTAGATGCTAGTAATGGTGGTAGGGGTGGTGGTAGTGGTGGTAGGTGGTGCTAATGGTGGTAGGTGCTAGTAATGGTGGTAGGGGTGGTGGTAGGTGGTGGTAGGTGCGAGTAATGGTGGTAGGGGTGCTGGTAATGATGGTAGGGGTGGTGGTAATGATGATAGGGGTGGTGGTAGGTGGTGGTAATGGTGGTAGGTGTGGTGGTAGGTGGTGGTAATGGTGGTAGGTGCTAGTAATGGTGGTAGGGGTGGTGGTAGATGGTGGTAATGGTGGTAGGTGCCAGTAATGGTGGTAGGGGTGCTGGTAATGATGGCAGGGGTGCTGGTAATGATGGTAGGGGTGGTGGTAGGTGGTGGTAATGGTGGTAGGTGCTATTAATGGTGGTAGGTGTGGTGGTAGGTGGTGGTAATGGTGGTAATGGGTGGTGGTAATGATGGTAGGGGTGGTGGTAGGTGGTGGTAATGGTGGTAGGTGCTAGTAATGGTGGTAGGGGTGGTAATAGGTGGTGGTAATGGTGGTAGGGGTGCTGGTAATGATGTTAGGGGTGGTAGTAATGATGGTAGGGGTGGTGGTAGGTCGTGGTAATGGTGGTAGGTGGTGGTAATGGTGGTAGGTGCTAGTAATGGTGGTAGGGGTGGTGGTAGGGGTAGTGGTAATGGTGGTAGGTGGTGGTAATGGTGGTAGGGGTGGTAATAGGTGGTGGTAATGGTGGTAGGGGTGCTGGTAATGATGTTAGGGGTGGTGGTAATGATGGTAGGGGTGGTGGTAGGTGGTGGTAATGGTGGTAGGTGGTGGTAATGGTGGTAGGGGTGGTAATAGGTGGTGCTAATGGTGGTAGGGGTGCTGGTAATGATGGTAGGGGTGGTGGTAATGATGGTAGGGGTGGTGGTAGGTGGTGGTAATGGTGGTAAGTGCTAGTAATGGTGGTAGGGGTAGTAATAGGTGGTGGTAATGGTGGTAGGGGTGCTGGTAATGATGGTAGGGGTGGTGGTAATGATGGTAGGGGTGCTGGTAATGATGGTAGGTGTGGTGGTAGGTGGTGGTAATGGTGGTAGGTGCTAGTAATGGTGGTAGGGGTGGTGGTAGATGGTGGTAATGGTGGTAGGTGCCAGTAATGGTGGTAGGGGTGCTGGTAATGATGGTAGGGGTGCTGGTAATGATGGTAGGGGTGGTGGTAGGTGGTGGTAATGGTGGTAGGGGTGCTGGTAATGATGGTAGGGGTGGTGGTAGGTCGTGGTAATGGTGGTAGGTGGTGGTAATGGTGGTAGGTGGTGGTAATGGTGGTAGGGAGAGGGTCGTCAAGTCCAAAACAACATCGTTAATGTTTTCCCTGGTGGTGACTGCTGGCTCGTGGTGGAGTTAATGAGTGGTAGCTTATCTGGCGCTGCTGTGTCTGTGTGTTTACACCGTCAGCTGATGGCCAGTTTACTTCAGTCAAATGACGCACGACTCTTCCACCACCACCACCCCTGCCACCACCACTACCACTTCACCACTACCACTACTGCCACTACCACCACCACCACTACTGCCACTACCACCATCACCACTACTGCCACTATCACCACCACCACTACTGCCACTATCACCTCCACCACCCCTGCCACTATCACCTCCACCACCCCTGCCACCACCACTACCATCACCACTACTGCCACTATCACCACCACCACTACTGCCACTATCACCTCCACCACCCCTGCCACTATCACCTCCACCACCCCTGCCACCACCACTACCATCACCACTACTGCCACTATCACCACCACCACTACTGCCACTATCACCTCCACCACCCCTGCCACTATCACCTCCACCACCCCTGCCACCACCACTACCATCACCACTACTGCCACTATCACCACCACCACTACTGCCACTATCACCACCACCACTACTGCCACTATCACCTCCACCACCCCTGCCACTATCACCTCCACCACCCCTGCCACCACCACTACCATCACCACTACTGCCACTATCACCACCACCACTACTGCCACTATCACCACCTCTATCACCACCGCCACACGCAACCAACTATATTAACACCCACTACCACACCTTCTTCTTCTTCTTCTTCTTCTTCTTCTTCTTCTTTTCTTCTTTTCTTCTTTTTTTCTTTTTTTCTTTTTCTTTTTCTTTTTCTTTTTCTTTTTCTTTTTTTCTTCTTTTTCTTCATCTTCTTCTTCTTCTTCTTCTTCTTCTTCTTCTTCTTCTGTTATCGTCACCTCTGTACATTGGTCAGAAAGTATTATTTAAAGCAGGTCATGTCAACACACACACACACCTCATCATGTCAGATTGTCTCTCACACTCATCTCACCATGCCATAAGGCCCTCACACCTCTCTAAGGGGGGGGGGGGGGATTTGAACCACATCAAAGACAGATTTAAAGATAGTGGTGGCTAATGTTGTGGTCGGCGAGGCTTCTTGGTGTGTGTGTGTGTGTGTGTGTGTTCATACATCGAACAAAAACAAATATAAAACACGAAAAATAAATTCCATCAGTCACGAGAGGTAAAAATATTGTAATCTAGAGCTCCAAACTTTGCAATAATCTCCGAGCTTCATTTTTTGCAACAATCTCTCCAGAAGCTTCAAACTGTGCTACCCATCTACAAAGAGCTTCAAACTTTGCAAAAATCTCTCCAGAAGCTTTAAACTTTGCAAAAATCTCTCCAGAAGCTTCATATTTTGCAACAATCACTCACAGAGCTTCAAACTTTGCAACAATTTCTCCACAAGCTTCAAACTTTGCAACCCATCTTGATAAAGCTTTAGACTTTGCAACAATCTCACCAGAAGCTTCAAACAGTGCAACAATTTCCCTAGAAGCTTCATACATTATAACAATCACTCACAGAGCTTCAAACTTTGCAACAATATCCATAGAAGCTTCAAACTCTGCAATAATCTTTCTAGTAGCTTCAAACTTTACAAAAAATCACCCCATAACCTTCAAAATTTGCAGCAATCTCCCCAGAAGCTTCAAAGTTTGAAACAATCTCCATAAAAGCTTCAAACTTTGCAATAATCTCTCAATAAGCTTCAAACTATACAACAATCACCCCATAACCTTCAAACTTTGCAACAATCACCCCAGTAGCTTCAAACTTTGCAACAATTACCCACATAGCTTTAAACTTTGCAACAATCTCCCACAGAGCTTCAAACTTTGCCATAATCACCCACAGAGCTTCAAACTTTGCAATAACCGCTCTCAGAATCTTCAAGCTTTGCAAAAATCACCCACAGAGCTTCAAACTTTGCAATAACCACTCTCAGAATCTTCAAGCTTTGCAACAATCACCTCCAGTGCTTTAATAAACTTTGCAATATTATCACTGGGGAGTTTCAATACCCGACTTCATTCTACTCTCCTTCTCGCTGGTGTTTTACAAGTGTTCGGTGTGCGACAGTCGGTGTGATAGTTCTTCATGCTAGCCGCCACTCTCACACCCACCTCCGACCTTGGCCAACTTTCCGCCTCCCTGTCGCACAAATCAAGTCTGTAATCTGTAGTGGTCGGACTCTATATACGGGTTTGACTTGGGCTCTGTAGTATGTTTTGGTCGGGTTCTGTAGTATGTTTTGGTCGGGTTCTGTAGTATGTTTTGGTCGGGTTCTGTAGTATGTTTTGGTCGGGTTCTGTAGTATGTTTTGGTCGGGTTCTGTAGTATGTTTTGGTCGGGTTCTGTAGTATGTTTTGGTCGGGTTCTGTAGTATGTTTTGGTCGGGTTTTGTTTTGTGTTCTGGTCGGGTTTGTATTGTTGCTACATTAACCCCCAAATGGACTAAAAAAAAAAAAAAAATAGCAGTACAGTAATTCCCAAATAGTGACAAAAACTCATAAATTCTCGCTTTCATTATCAATTCCCATCCACCATCGTGAGGTAAATGCTGAGAGAGCTTGGCATTTAAGTTTCAGTGTTAGGTTAGGTTAGGTTAGGTTAGGTTAGATTACGTTTCAGTGTTAAAAGTTGACTGAGAAATATTCCATTGCGTGTGAAACTTTCTGTGTTACCTTGAAGATGTTGGGATGGGCGGTGACGACAGGGTTAGGTCAGGGAAGGTTGAGGGAGGGTGGGTTAGGTGGGTGGGTTAGGTGGGTGGGTGGGTGGGGTAAAGGTGAGTAGGGAATTGGTGAAGAAGGGAAGTAAGGTAGGTGCTTGTGTGTGGAGGAGGGGAGAGAGGGACACACACACACACACACACACACACACACACACACACACACACACACACACCCCTCCTCCTCCCCTCCACCTCCCCCCCCCCTTCCCTCCCCCACGTGCCTGGACAATCACCTGAAAAGGGTTTACTTACAAAAATTTCCCCGGAACAATTCTGACTCCACCCTCTCTATACAGTCGACTATGCTATAGTAACTCAGTAAGACTTTGTCCATTAATGATCTATGTAGGTTAGTGTTGTCTTGCCTTGGGATTTTGCTGCATTAACGCTGCTTTTATGTGCCGTGATGAAAAGGTTAATTCTATGGTTGTGAAGAGCTAGACTGTAGGGACTAGACTGTATGGGCTAGACTGTATGGGCTAGACTATATGGGCTAGACTGTATGGGCTAGACCAGGGGTTCTCAACCGGGGGGGAATTTCCCCCCCCCCTCAGGTTTTCAGGGGGGGGGGGAAACTGATACTAATATGGAAAAAATAAAGGATTTTCAGTATTATATGCATATTATTTGGAATGCACTTTTTGAGGCAGACAATCTTGGAAAGGAGGGGGAATGACATTCTGACATATGGTGAAAGGGGTTTATGGGGCAACAAGGTTGAGAACCACTGGGCTAGACTGTAGGACTAGAATATAGGTCTAGACTGTAGGGCTAGACTGAAAACTTATGGTGAGATTGTAGACTTATGGCTAGACTGTATGGGTTAAACTGAAGACTTATGGCTAGACTGTATGGGTTAAACTGAAGACTTATGGCTAGACTGTATGGGTTAAACTGAAGACTTATGGCTAGACTGAAGAAAATAGTAATATTCGAAGATATTAACACCTACTGCTGTGCCCCCTTTGTTTACAAATCTATCAATCACTTCAGTGACAATAATTATTTCCAGTTCCGGAATATTCAGAGATACAACTTAAGGCACCCAGAGCTACTCAGACCACCCCCCATGCGCTCCTCTCAGTCCCAGACCTCCATAAAATATCACGGTGTGAAGGTGTGGAACAACTTACCCCCACCCATCCCAGCAGACTACGCTCCCTTCCTTTAAATCATCTCTTAAAAACATATCTATTGTCTAAGTATTAATATTTCTTGTAATACCTATCTTATATACCTACCTTATATACCTACTTTATATACCTGCTTGTATTGTACCACCAAAACCGTTTTATCAGAAATTATTATGTAGACAGATAAGTAATTACCATTGCAATAGTTATATTAGCCAACTAGACATGACTCTGACAGCTCTGTCCTCTTGTTCCACTTTAATACAACCCAGATATCAACTCCAGTGTAAAATATGTACGAGTACAGTATATATTATATTATATATGTAAAAAATAAATAAATAAATAAATAAATTATATTAATAAATATCGAAGTGATAACCGTGGTAACATTATAAGATGTTCTTATTCCCACCATGCTATTGTACTATTCCAGATGTTACTAAATGTTACATAATACTTCCTTGAGATATATGTACAGTATATTTGAGGTGCCTACAAGAGAGCTCAGGTTCTCAACTGGCTCAGCCATGTTAATATTGTTATTATTATCCACTCTGTATCTGTGTTCTTCTGGCTAAAACTGTTTCAATTCAATTCAGTATGACTAGACTGAAGTGATTTAAGGCCCTAAGTACTCTATTGACTTACCCGCCTCAGTTAACCCATCCCAACTGACCTAACTGCTAGAAGATTATCTCGCGTGAGGGATAATGTTTTTCACTTGTGTAATAATATTTATCAATTATTCATTACCATTTCTTTATTATCATCTTTGTTTTTTTTTTTTCGGCAGATTTTATTTATATTTTTTCTCTCTTCCCCAGGTAAGGAGGGGGGCTGATTTGCTCTTAATTAATACAGGTAAGAGTGACCAGGTAGGGAGGGGTGTTTGGTCTCGTGTGAACATGAACGGAACACTGGACTCTCTTAAGTTCTCAAGTTTTTAGGCTTGGATGGCAATGCTCTCTCAGTTATTCATTATTTTCTCATTTTTTTTTCGTTTTCTTTTTCACCTTATTAGGGTTTCTTCCTTCCTTCCTTCCTTCCTTCCTTCCTTCCTTCCTTTCCTTTCCTTTCTCCCTTCCCTTCCTCCCTTTCCTTCTTTGCTCCCTTTCCTTCCCCTTTCCTTCCTTCGACCTTTCCTCCTTTTTTTCCTTCCTCCCCATTTCCTTCCCTTTCGTTCTTTCTTTTACTGCCTTCCATTCTCCCTCCCTCCCTCCCTCCTTACCTCCCTCCCTCCCCCTTCCTTCCTTCCTTCCATTCTCCCCTCCTTCCTTCCTTCCTTCCCTCCTCCTTCCCTCCTTCCTCTCTTCCGCCCCAGCAGTGTCAGGTAGAGCTCCCAGGTGTTCGGGTCAGCCAGTGTTGTTCCTGGCCCCGGCTGGTGTTGACGTTGGTAACACTGCATCATCCTGGATTCACGTTTTGTTTGAGTTGGCAACCCTTCCTCCTCCTCCTCCTCCTCCTCCTCCTCCTCTTGCTCCCCTCCTCCTCTTGTTCCCCTCCTCCTCCTCCTCCGCCCCCTTGTTCTCCTTCTCCTCCTCCTCCTCTTCCATACCTCACTTCATCATTATCTCCTACCCTTCGCTTCCTCATTTTATTCCTCCTCCTATTCTCCCCCTTCTGCCCCCCCCCTCTTCCTTTTCTCCTCTTCCTCGTCTTTCTACCTCTTTTCCTCCTTCCCACCTTACAACTCCTCTCCTCTTCTTCCTTTCCTTCTTATTATCGTCTTCCTCCTTCCCACACTTTTCCTCTTTTCCTCCTCCTCCTCTTCCTTTCCTCCTTATCCTCGTCTCCTTCCTCCTCTTTCCCTCCTCACTCCTCTTCTTTTCCTTTTCCTCTTTCTACTCCTTCACCTCCTCCTCCTCTCTCGACTCCTCTTCTCCTTCTCCCACCCCACTCTACCTCTCCCCGTTTCCTCCTCCTCCCTCTCCTCCGTCACCTTCTCCCCATCACCCCCCTCACCCCTCCTCCCCCCTCCCCATCACCCCCCACCATCACCCCCCCCCCCTCCCCCAGCATCACATGTTTATTGCTCCAGGTTTTCCCCGAATGTCTTACACACGTCATAGTGCCACGTGTTGGTGCCACGAGAGGGCCAGGGAACACGTGCTAGTGCCTCGACCATGACTCACGTGGCGGAGTGTACGGGCGTAGGTTAGGTTAGGGTAGGGTAGGGTAGGGTAGGTTAGGTTAGGTTAGGTTAGGTTAGGTTAGGTTAGGTTAGGTTAGGTTACAGACCCGAATTTATGAATGAATATTAGTGTACACTCGCAACAATAATTATCGGTACATACTGTAGTGTGAACAATTTGAGACCAGTGACGATAGGTATTGGGAAAGGTGAGTTGTTCCAGCCGTTTGTTGGCAGCCCTGTGGTCCTGCTGAACTGCGGCCGTTGATGTATGGAGATATATTTTGTCTGTCTCATCCACATGCTTTGAATCTCACAAATATCAATATAGAAGCACCCACATATTGATCCGTCTCATAATGTCATCTAAATGTAATACTTTACAGGCCCTTTGATAATAATTTCCGGTAGGTAGTGGCTTATTTACCAATTGTTCACCCCACCACCCCCATAATCAGCTGTGTCACGTTACTGCTATCTTCTCACCACCGTGCAGCGGTGTTCCTGTGGACACCAACCCGCCGGCTAATATATGTGACGCCGAACCCTTCGTTAGGAAGGGCAATAATAGCTCCTCGTGTTCCCTCTGAGGTTTCCATGTCGTCTGGCATGTGTAGATCTCTACTGCTTCATATTGCCTCTGTTTTATACCCACGTTCACCGAGACCGAACCCTCGCTCATCATTCAGTCGACACAAAGCAACAATCCGAAAAGAGGACACAAACACACTGATTGTCAGCCATATGGCAACACCTAGTGGAGGGGGGGGGGGTTATGAGGATACACTTACCAACCTTCCCGACACATCACAGTGTATACGTATCGTGTCGGAAGTCGTCGATCACACCCTGCACCGATACTTTTTGGTGCGAGTGTACAATGTAATGTAGATTCAATTTACGTATAATGATTCCAATGTGATGATGATTTTTTCTTCATAACTTGTGTACAATAATTATAGGTTTGGGATTAGTACAGGTATAATAATGGTCTTGTTATAAGAGGAAGTTAGTTTAGGGTGTGTGGGTGAGTGTGTGAGTGTGTGGGTGAGTGAGTGGTTGAGTGTGTGGGTGAGTGAGTGGTTGAGTGTGTGTGTGTGTGGGTGGGTGAGTGTGTGTGTGTGTGTGTGTGTGTGTGTGTGTGTGAGAGAGTGTGTGTGTGTGTGTGTGTGTGTGGGTGAGTGGGTGGGTGGGTGTGTGAGTGTATGGGAAGATGGGTGGGTGGGTTTGTAATATATGCCTAGTGATCGTAAAACCTAACCTAACCTAACCTAACCTAACCATATAGTTGAGTCACACGCAAGAATGATGATAGCTTAAAGTTGTTCTCCATAAAGGTGTCGAAAAGCCATCCAAGCCATACATACATACATACATACATACATACATACATACATACATACACACACACACACTAACAAATACACACACACACACACACACACACTTGTTAATTAGATCATTCTGGTACACAGTTTTGGAGGTGTGACGGGGGAGGAGGGGGAGGGGGAGAGGGGGAGACGGGAGGGAGGAGAGGGGGAGAAGAGGAGGGGAGGAGGGGGGAGAAACACGCTAACAGCTGCTCCTCAGATGACAAGTTATATGTAAAAGCTGTACTTCTTTTCCTTTCATTATGAGTGTGTGTGTGTGTGTGTGTAACTAAAGTTATAGTATTAGAGTTAGGTAAGGTTAGGTTAGGTTAGGTAAGGTTAGGTTAGGTTAGGTTAGGTTAGGTTAGGTTAGGTGATATGAAAGTAATTGGAAGGGCAGGAGGTGTCAGGAGGGAGGGCAGGAAGTGTCTTGAGGGAGGACAGGAAGTGTCAGGAGTTAGGCAGGAGGTGTCAGGAGGAAGGGCAAGAATTGTCAGGAAAGTTAGTAGGGCAGGTGTCAGGAGGGAGGGCAGGTGATGTCAGGGGGTAGGACAAGGGCAGGAGGTGTCAGGAGGGAGGGCAGGAAGTGTCAGGAAAGTTAGTGGGTCAGGAGGGAGGGCAGGAGGTGTCAGGAGGGAGGGCAGGAAGTATCAGGAAAGTTAGTGAGGCATGAGGTGTCAGGGAAGTTAGTGGGGCAGGAGTGTTACCAGCTGTGGGGGTAGCGTGTAAGGTGTCCCGAGCTGAACCAAACTTTGTGTTGAGGGGCTTCTGATTCAATGAGCTATATATGTTGTACGGATGTGTTGGGGAGAGAGAACTAGGACAGGTTAGGTTAGGTGAAAGGAAGTGAATGAATGAAGGGAAACTGTGTGTGTGTGTGTCATGGTCCCAGCTGCCGTACATAATGGGAGTGGCAGAAGCAAGACGGGGTTGAGAAGGGAAGAGGGTGAAGGAGGGAGGGGTGAAGGAGGGGGAGAAGGGGGGTAACCTAGACAGGAAATGAAGAGGGTTTTTTGAGGTCGACACAGTGAAGCTCACGAGTCTTCTATCATGTGGGCGGTGGGTTGGTGGGGGGGGTTGGTTGACGGATTTGGGTGGTGGTGGATGGGAGGGGGGTGACAGGTGTGGGTGGCGGTAGTAGATAAGGTAGATGTGGGTGGTGGGAGGGTGGATAAAAAGTGTGGGTGGTGGGAGGGGGGATGACAAGTGTGGGTGGTGGTGGGTGGGAGAGGACGATCGGAGCAAGAATTCCCACCAGATAACGACAACAACCATACATGGTTCCCAAAAAGTTACCAAATCTCAAAAGGTCCATTACCACCCCCGATCTACACGGCTAGGCAAACGGCAACCTCCCTAGACCAGCATTCGCCAGTAGGGTCGGCGGAATATGAAATAAGGCCCTTAAAACACCCATATATGGGACAGGGTAGGATGTCTAGTGCCTGTACAGGCAGACAATAACTAACCCATGACACAACCCTAACAGACCATTAGCTTAGCTAGGCGGTCAGCCCGCCCTCTCTTACCTCCTCCTAAATTTCTTCAATTTCTGAACTATAACTTCCTTCCCCCACCTCTAATCTTCTTTCACCCCTCTTTTCTCTATAAAATGAATTGACTATCTTATTTAAGATTCTTCTATAACAATGGTGTTAGTGGTAGGAGGGGGAGTGAGGAGTGGGGAGAGGAGGGAAGGGAGGGGAGGTGAAGCCAGACACACCCTCACTTACCTACTGGTGTGCTGTTACAGGTTGACCGAATTGCTCTGACGGGGCTCCAGAATACCTTCCCTCCCTCCCTCCCTCCCTTCATCTGCACCCTCAACCCCTACCTCTCCCTCGTACCTCCCCCTCCCTATTTGTCCTCCCTGACCTCTCCACCGTTCTTTACTCTCCCCTGACCTTCTTCACCCCTCCCTTCCTCTCCCCACTTACCTCCTCTCCCCACTTACCTTCTCCCCTCACCTCCCTCAATTATTACTCTGTTCCCTCGTCACCCCCCCCACCTCCCCTTACTTAACCTCTCCTCACCTCTCCTCCTCCCCATCTTAGCAACCGGCTAGGAAATGGATCACTTGACGAGGTAGGGATAGGTGGGGGGAGAGGGGGATATTGAGGTTAGGTTATGGGGGAATGGGGAGAGAGAGGAGGGGGAGGGGGGAGTTGGTGATTCAGGGTGGGGAGTGTACAAGTAAGGGGAGGGGATGGATGAGAAGGGAGAGAAATGGATTATGGAACGGGGAAAGGGAAGGGTGAGGGAATGGGGAAGGAAGGGATTTGGGTTTATGGGGAAGGGTGGGATGTAGGGGGAAGGGTGGAGAGCAGGGGGGAAGGGTGGAGAGCAGGGGGAAGGGTGGAGAGCAGGGGGAAGGGTGGAAGACGTGGGCTGGGTTTTATGGGGTAGACAGGAGGACGGGGGTCATTAAGGGTCATGGATGATTAGGGTGCAGGTGGCACTGGTTGAGAGGGGTGCCAGGGAGTGACGGGTGCCCAAGGAGGAGTGACGGGAGCCCCAGGAGGAGTGCCAGGGAGTGACGGGAGCCTCACCAACACAGTTTTATCGACAATATTTGGGGAGCTGCCTCGCTGACTGCCAATCCAAACATCGCCCCTACCCGGCCCGCCTGACCTACACCTGTACCATCACCACTGCCACCTGTACCACCACTGCCAACACTATTACCACCACCACCATTACTACCAGCACTGCCACCAGCACTCCTCCACTTTCCACCAATCATAAGCGTCGAACATAAATGACCTCCAATCAGAACCTAACCTAACCTAACCTCCTGTCAGAACAAGTGTATGCCTATGAGATAATAGACCACTGGAGCGTTATATTAAGGCTTAAGTGTTGATCGTGATTGACCAATCAAAACGTGTTTACTTTTCTTACGAGATAATCAGCCACTGGCATCTTCCATTGTAGATTGAGTGTTGATCCTGGCTGACCAATCAGAAAGCCGCTCACTTCTGCAATAGTTTACTCAACCAATGACTCTTTTTCTTACAATATTTATCAACCAATAGCGTCTTTTCATACAATATAATCAACGAATAACGTCTTTTCTTACAATATAATCAACCAATAGCGTCTTTTCTTTCAACATGATTTTCCAATAGCGTCTCGTCTAACAATATAATCAACCAATGACATCTTTCTAAATATCCCTACTGCGGCTCATGGTTGGCCAATGAGGCATCAGCTGTTTTTTGCATCCTAAATATTTGGGTTACCTAAGAATAATGTGTTATGTTTACCTGTCTTTCTCGAGAAGTAAACACTGAAGGAAAGAAGGAAATACACGTGTCCGGAAATAATAGGACCTGACGCCTTATTCTAGTTATATTAACATAAAGTACAGTATTTCAGGTTTACAGTCCCCTTCACTAGTGCGTTTACAGAGGCTCGTCAGGTTTTGTGTAGTGTGGCAGCGCTGTGTTTGTTTACATTCGACAGAAGGAAACTCGTAACAGTAAACATACTATGGAATCAAATTAAAACAATATTGAAACAAATATCTCAATATAATGATTTGTGGAATGTTTATATGACGAGCCCCTGTAAACGCACAAGTGAAGGGGACTCTACATACTGATACAGGTACAGTGAGATTACAGTGTGTTGTGTTGACAGGTAACATTATTATTAATCATATCTTCGTTGGTCGTTGACTTTTGTAAATGTAGTGTATATTACTAATAAAAATAATAATAATAATAACAACAAAAATGATAATAATAATAGTAATAGCAATAATGATGACGATAATAATAATAACAATAATAATAATAATAATAATAATAATAGTAACAACAATAATAATAATAATAATAATAATAATAATAATAATAAGGTTTTAAACACACACACAACGTACAGTATACAGACCCCGAAGCACCATGATTAAGTTGCTGTCACGGGCGGAGCAGAAGTTGGTTTATTTACATTGTGCCAGCTGATTGACAGGACCACGTGAGGGTGCTTGAAGGAGGTGAGGTTAAGGGAAGACATTTAGGTCCTGTCCTGGTTAACACTGATTTTAGACTCGTGGTGTGTGTGTGTGTGTGTGTGTGTGTGTGTGTGTGTGTGTGTGTGTGTGTTATCTCTCAATCTCTCCATTTTTCTATTTTCTGGTCCTTGTCTTCTATCATCTTTCTTCTTCTCTATTCTTTTCTTTTGTCTTTATCATTCCTCTCTCTCAGGTTTATTTTCATCTATTTTATGTCCTCTTCCCGTTTCTGTACACACACACACACACACACCCACCCACCCACCCACCCACCCACCTGAAAACTACGCCGTGTAAATTCCTAGACCGTGATCTCTACCTTCAAGATGCCAGAAAAATCCCTAATTAAATATACAGGTATTTCCCCACCACCTCAAGTGACACGGTGGAAATACCTAAGACGGTGATGACAACACAGACACGGCCATATCAGACTCTGTATACGGCAGAGGGTAGGGTAGGGTAGGAGAGGGTAGGGTAGGGTAGGGTAGGAGAGGGTAGGGTAGGAGAGGGGAAGCGGGAGGATAGGGTAGGGTAGGGTAGGGTAGGGTAGGAGGGGGTAGGAGAGGGTAGGGTAGGAGAGGGTAGGAGAGGGTAGGGTAGGAGAGAGTAGGGTAGGGTAGGAGAGGGTAGGGTACGGTAGGAGAGGGTAGGGTAGGGTAGGGTAGGGTAGGAGAGGGGAAGCGGGAGGATAGGGTAGGGTAGGGTAGGAGAGGGTAGGGTAGGAGAGGGTAGGGTAGGGAGAAAGATAAAAATGAAAGAAAATGAAATCGAAATTGTGAGAGGAGAGAAAGAGAGAGAGACACGAGAAAAAAGAAAATTAAGATAGAGAGAGAGAGAGGTATAAAAGAGGCAGATAGACAGACAGACAGACAGACAGACAGGAGAAGAAGAGGCAACACGGCATCTGTCTCAACAAATCAGGTTAATAAGACAATTAATTAATCAAAGCAGTAGAAACCAATAAGCCTTGAGAGTACCTTTTGTTATGAGTGTGTTTCCTCCCTGTCTTCTCTTTCCCACATCAATATCTTCTCCCTGTCTCCTCTTTCTCAAGCCAATGTCTCCTCCTTGTCTCTTCCTAACACACGCGTAGATTAACCTGTATAGAGGACATGGTTAGTTTAGGTTAGGTTAGGTTAGGTTACAGTTGAAAGTTAAAGTTGCCTTTGGGAAGGTCTTATAGCAGCGTTGTTCAGGTGATGTAAACATAACTTATTGCGTCACTTTTTTTTAATTACTCCTGGGGATCACCTCTCTCTCTCTCTCTCTCTCTCTCTCTCTCTCTCTCTCTCTCTCTCTCTCTCTGCATTTGAGCTATTATGTGGTCCGTGAGGGCTGCCGTGAGCTTGACCGACCTTTGATGTTCGGTGGCAGCAAGCTCCTCTGGGTTTGTCATTCCCATTTCTCCCAATCTCGGTGGTAGTGCAAGAAGTGACCTTTCTGCTGGGGTTAAGGGAAGGTGTTTCACTAGTGTTGGGATAAAATTTGACGCTGATATCTTCTTCCAGAGGGTGGAGGAGGGGTCCGATATCAGGGATAATGCGCATCAGATAATTCCAGCGATGCTTGACTCTATGGGTGAATGCCGCAAAAGCCGCATGTGGCTCTGTTTTAGCAATCTCGGACAGGGCTTGGATTTCCTTCACCCACTCATTCGCCTATTACGTACTCGGTCTTGAAGTCCGTCATGCCGATTACTGCGCCTAGGTGTCTTTGGCCATCATTTGTTATTTTGACCTCACTTCCACCGAACACCTCCATTCCCGTTCATAGTGTTCTGGCTTCTCAATGAGGAAGTACTTGCTGGCGTTTGGGTGGTACCCTATTTGTGGGCCTCGTGATGTTACCAGGCCCCACCACTTATTGATGCCCTCCACTTTTCCTTCTCCTGTTAGGTCGTCAGCGTACGTCACTTGCTTGACCTCCTTTGTTTCATATTTTATTGTGTGTTGGAGCACAGACAGGCCTAGTGCATACATTACCATGGCAACAGGTCCCCCTGCGTTGTTCTCTCAGATGACTGTATGGTACTACTACTACTGTACTACCACAACCACCATCACTTCTACTACTACTACGATGACGACGACGACGACTACTACTACTACTACTTTTTTTTAATGGCCTCCATCCTCCCCTAATAGCCATACCTTCGCCACCATTTTATTACTACTACTACAACTACTACTACTACTACTACTACTACTACTTAAACTTAAACGTGGCCTCCAGCCTCCCCCAATAACCACACCTTCACCACCATTTAATTACCTTAATATTAAATATCCTAATACATAAGAAGCTATCCTATCTGTGTTGAATTAGTTGAGCCGCAGATCTATGCGGCATTCAGTGACTGTAGCCTCATAGTCAATATCTGCAGCAGTTGTCGGAGTTGGGGCAGAAGCTCCCGTTCCCCTGAGGCAGAGCAAAGCCGACCGAAGGAGAGAGAAAGACAGTCGACATCTCATCCAGGCTGTAACATAACTTCTGGACTGCTGCTTCTGTTCGGAGATCAGCTCCGCGAGTGTGGCGTAGAAACATCTTGCACTTGGTCCCATCCCACCAGAGGTTGTGAACACTAGAGGAGTGAAGCTGCCTTGATCAACGTTTTGAATTCTCTCCCCATATGCCCTTCTCTTGTCGTTCTCGTTCCTCCTGTGTGCAGCATCGAGAGCTAGGTTACGGTGACATGCGGCCATAGGATAAAAAATCCTGATGTCGAAGAAAGCTCGCTGTCCCCGCGTCCAGAATCCTCGAGCACTGACGTCCACACGGACTTCGTTAGATGTGTTTGAAGTCCTGTGTTGGAAGATCTCACCATCCAATGGAAGGAGGGTCGGTTCTACCCTGACATCCCGGCAGATTTCCTTCAACATATTTGCTGTGAGATCCCTTACCTCGTCATGCCTCATGCATATGAAGCCCCCCTTCTTGCACACCATGGCGTGATCGCCATCATAGGAAGAGCCACACACGCATTGGGAGGGCAAACCTTCTACTGGCCAACCGTACCTTAGGGCAATGGCATCTGTAAATTCTTGTTTATTAAGACTGAAACCATTTGCCCTTATCGGTAACGTAGTTAACCAGTTCGAGGCGCCCACCTCCTGCGCTATAGCTACTTTCTTTTTTTCAAATTACTGCTACTACTACTACTTGTGGTGTTGTTCATGCGTCTTTTGCTGAGGAAAAGTTTTAATCACATAATTATAAGAAGACTTTAATGAGATTCTCCTAAAACAACTCTTGTGAGAGAATATGAGAGACTGAGAGAATATGAGAGACATGTTCTCCATCCGCGGAAAGTTAATTTTTTTTTAAGGGAGATATATTCACCGTGAAGTAATTAGTTTCACTGTAGTTTAAACTTAGATGGGATAGTGGGGAGGGGGTGGTGGGGAGAGTGGTGGTGGTGGGGAGAGTGGTGATGGTGGGGAGAGTGGTGGGGAGAGTGGTGGTGGTGGGGAGAGTGGTGGGTGGTGGGGAGAGTGGTGGTGGTGGGGAGAGTGGTGGTGGTGGAGAGAGTGGTGGTGGTGGGGAGAGTGGTGGTGGTGGAGAGAGTGGTGGGGGAGAGTGGTGGTGGTGGAGAGAGTGGTGGTGGTGGGGAGAGTGGTGGGTGGTGGGGAGAGTGGTGGGTGGTGGGGAGAGTGGTGGGGGTGGAGAGAGTGGTGGTGGTGGGGAGAGTGGTGGTGGTGGGGAGAGTGGTGGTGGTGGAGAGAGTGGTGGTGGTGGGGAGAGTGGTGGGTGGTGAGGAGAGTGGTGGGGGTGGTGGGGAGAGTGGTGGGGGTGGTGGGGAGAGTGGTGGTGGTGGTGGGGAGAGTGTGGTGGAAGGGGGAAGTTTTGGTGGTTTGTAGTGGTGGTGGTGGTAGTAGTTGTAATGGTGGTAGTGGAAGTATTATAGTGGTTTTTTCCCCAGCTGACAAGAGATGCAGAGGCGGGAAATATGAAGTTGTTGGCTGTCATATTTCCCGCCTCTGTTGACGGCCGTGTAATATTTCAATGTGATTACTGATACGTAATTTGTCTTAGTATGTCTTAATGCGGGTAAAAATAAGTATATATTAAATGCATCCTCCAAAGCGTGAATTTGCTATCAGAGTTTAACCGTTAATTCACCTCCAAGATTACTGATAAACTTCCTACGTGCTTATGTTTGAAATAATGAAACTATGTATCTTTCTATAATTTAGCTAAAGATCTTTCTCGTCAGAAACGGTCGCCCCAACAATTATGAATAAACTCGTTTAGAAATACTTCATTACTTCAGTCAATCAGCTGTAACTCTTGAGGCTAAGAGAGAGACGGGGCATCTCTTCTCACCTGGGATAAAACGCGCTATAGTCGTGATGGTGGTAGTAGTGGTGGTGGTAGTAGTGGTGGTGATGGGAGTGGTAGTTGTAGTGGTTGTTGTGATGGTGGCGTTCGTGTAATGTATGGGTTGGGTTAGGTTAGTGCAGGGAAAAAGCTCACTATGTACCATAACAGGAAGACAGGGAGTATGATGGAGTGAGAGGGAGTGTGATGGAGAGAGAGAGAGAGAGAGAGAGAGAGAGAGAGAGAGAGAGAGAGAGAGAGAGAGAGAGAGAGGCGCGGTTCAGTGGCAACAATATGGCTTCAAATTCACGTCTCTCTCTCTCTCTCTCTCTCTCTCTCTCTCTCTCTCTCTCTCTCTCCACAAGCAACTTCGCTTATTCTCAGGTTCATAAAAAAAAATTACTTCCGTTCTGATCGATACTTTTTTTAAGGGATTACATATATCTAATTAAATAAATAAAAATAATAAAATAAATGAAGACAGACATATAGATAGATAGATGGATAGATAGATAGATAGATACTTAAATGAAGGTAAGGGTAAAGGGTTGGAAGCCTTGGAGGGAAGAAGGCTGGTTATATTCTGTGGTTGGAGTTGTGGTTAATTATATATAGGCATCCCTCCACCTCCACCCCTACTACCCCCCACCTCCACCCCTACTGCCCCCCCCACCTCCACCCCTACTGCCCCCCTACCCACCGCCACCCCTACTACCCCCCACCTCCACCCCTACTGCCCCCCACCTCCACCCCTACTGCCCCCCCCCCCACCTCCACCCCTACTACCCCCCACCTCCACCCCTACTACCCCCCACCTCCACCCCTCCCTCCTCATCTCCATTACCACACCTGTTGGCTGGCCTGGGTCATCCATCACACTCTTAATTGGAGCCGTTATTACCAGGGACGTTAGTCGAAGAGATGAGAGAGAGAGAGAGAGAGAGAGAGAGAGAGAGAGAGAGAGAGAGAGGGGCAGGCAGATAAAGTGAAAGCGACGGACAGACAGACAGACAGAGTGAAAGACAAAGACAGAAAGAGAGAGAGAAATAAGCATACGAGAGAGAGAGAGAGAGAGAGAGAGAGGAGAGAGAGAGTTGGGCATTATTTCATATAACATTTTATCATTTTCTCAAGTGTATAAAATTAAAATATGTGAAATGTTTAAATTTATAATAATATTTGCATAATTTTTCCTTTTGCTCCAAACGAAAGATAAATAATATTTTTGTTCTTCTGTAAAGCCCAGAGCAAGTTAAATATAGTTGGGTCTCTCTCTCTCTCTCTCTCTCTCTCTCTCTCTCTCTCTCTCTCTCTCTCTCTCTCTCTCTCTCTCTCTCTCTCGTATGCTTATTTCTCTTCATCATCAACCATCACCACCATCACCATCATCACAACCAACATCACCACCACCACCACCACCACCACCACCACCATCACCATCATCACCATCATCATAACCAACACCACCACCACCACCATCACCACCACCACCACCATCATCACCACCACCACCACCATCATCACCACCACCACCACCACCACCATCCACCACCACCACCACCACCACCACCACCACCACCACCACCACCACCACCACCACCACCATCATCACCACCACCACCACCACCACCACCACCATCACCACCACCACCACCACCACCACCACCACCTTAGCGAATACTTTCTCTCCTCAACCTCTTAAAATTAGGTGAGAAATTACCATAACAAATTAGGGCAGGCGAATAATGTGAGTAATTCTTGTATCGTGGAGAAAGTTTTTTATTTTAATACTTTCTTCTATACTTTCTTTCTGCTCTGTGTTTATACTTTCTCTCTCTAGTCTCTTTTAGTTTTCTTTCTTACTTTTGTGGGGTTATTGTCTTTTTTTTTTGGGGGGGGGGGGGTATTTACGTTATTTTCTATTGCTTTCTTTTCCTTTCGTGTTTATTTATTTTTTTTAGTTTTTATATCTCTCTTCTTTTCTCTTTTATCTTATTGTTCCTTCTCCTATATTTTCCGTTTCGTTACATGGGACACACACACACACACACACACACACACACACACACAACGGTAAATCATGAATGCAGAAGGTGATAACGGTACACACAGGACAATGGCAAACAAGACACAAGGAGGAAGGGAGGAAGTGGGTAGGGGGTAGGAGGAGGGGGTAGGGGAAGGAGGGGAAGGAGGGGGAGAAGGGGAAGACCAGTTTCTCGTGATTACCAAAGTTTAATAATATTGAAGGGTTGGCAACACTGTCCAAGGTGTGTGTGTGTGTGTGTGTGTGTGTGTGTGTGTGTGTGTGTGTGTGTGTGTGGGTATTGTGTTTCAGGTGATATTGTTAAGTGGTGTTGATGGATTCCTGTGGATATACTTTGGTCTATGTTGATCTTTTCTGTTCTCAGGTAAGGACGAGACGAACACCCTGAAGCCCTGTGGTGTTTCTAAAGTCCCTTGATGTTTGTGTATTACGGACGGTCTTATTGCTTTCGTTTGTTCGTTCCTTCCTTCCTTTATTCCTTCTTTTTAACATTCCTTCCTTCTTTAATTTCATTCGTTCCTTCCTTCCGTACTTTCCTTCGTTCCTTCGTTCCTTCCTTTATTCCATCTTTGTTTACCTTCCTTCCTTCCGTACTTTCCTTCGTTCCTTCACTCGTTTTACCTTCCCCCTTCAACTTCCTTTCCTCTTCTTCCTCACCGTCCTCCTCCTCTTCTCCTTCCCCTACGTCCCTCCTTCCTTACACCACTCCTTCCCTCTCACCTCTCTCTCTCTCTCTCTCTCTCTCTCTCTCTCTCTCTCTCGGGGGTAAAAGATGCTATGACAAAGGCACAAGTGAAGGTCTTGACGTCACAGATCTGATGATTTATATCTTCATTTACTGTTGGTTTATTTACATGTGTGACGTCAGCAAGTTTATTTACATGTGTGACGTCAGCAAGTTGATGTATCATTATGCTGAGTGGAGAGTTAATGAGAATAGTGATAATGATAATGATGATGATAATGAAAACAACAATAATAATAATAATAATAATAATAATAATAATAATAATAATAATAATAAAACTAATGACAGTTGATAAATTATGTGTATGAGTCATATTGGTTAAAGTGCTGAGTCATTCATCAAAGTGCCGAGTCATTCATCAAAGTGCTGAGTCATTCATCAAAGTGCTGAGTCATTCATCAAAGTGCTGAGTCATATTGGTCAAAGTGCTGAGTCATTCATTTATAGTGAACGAGGCCTTATAGACCAGAATAATTATGTGGTTCCTGACTTAATCACCTATACTTAATTATCGTGTTATTTTACTGTGTGTGTGTGTGTGTGTGTTTGTGTGGGTGTGTGTGTGTGTGTGTGTGTGTGTGTGTGTGTGTGTGTGTGTTTAGACGTATTAGTTTGGTTGATGTGTGAAAGAGAGAGAGAGAGAGAGAGAGAGAGAGAGAGAGAGAGAGAGAGAGAGTCGTGCCAGCTTCCTTAGTGTCCGCCCGCCCGCCCGCCCGCCCGCCTAACTTGACCTAACCTAACCTAACCTAACCTAACCTAACCTAACCATCTTAAACTTTATCTAGTTAGTGTTATCATTAAGGTTAAAATTAATTAGGTGACAGATGTGTGTGTGTGAGAGCCCACTTTGGCCTTCCTCAAAAGTGAGTCATACAATTTCTTAAAGTTTGGCCACGTGTCATAAACCACTTCAAAGGGTTGATTAAAAGAGTTATCACGAGTGCCATCAGAGGGCCAGGGTGACCTTGACTCCATGCTCTCTCTCTCTCTCTCTCTCTCTCTCTCTCTCTCTCTCTCTCTCTCTCTCTCTCTCTCTCTCTCTCTCTCTCTCTCTCACTGGCTAAGCATCGTTAAGTTGTGGCACCATTATACCCTCAATGTCAAGGACCATTAGACGTGACATGACCTGACCTTAGCACCAATCAGCGTTCTCTACTTGTCCTCGTGGCACTCTTATGAAGCGGTGCCATAATCTGTTGACGATGGTGGATAATGGTGGATAATGGTGGAGGAGGAGGAGAAGAGAAGTAAGAAGGAAACGGAGGAGGTAGGAGGAGGAGTAGGAGAAGGAGGAGGGGGAGCAGGAGGGGGAAAAAAGGAGGAGCAGGAGGAGTAAGAAGGGAGCAGGAGGAGGAGAAAGAAGGGTAGTAAGAAGAGCAGGAGGAGTAAGAGGGGGAGCAGGAGGAGGAGAAAGAGGCGGTAGTAAGAGGAGGAGGAGGATTGGAATAGAGAGGATGAAAGGAAGAGATGACCTTAGATATAAACATAACTTGATCAGATAATCTCCGTGGTGGGCTGGCCAAGGGGAGGCATCAGTGTACACGTGGGCACGGTAGATAGTGTGTGTGTGTGTGTGTGTGTGTGTGTGTGTGTGTGTGTGTGTGTGTGTGTGTCCACGGCAATTCTCTCGGTAACTTTCCCGGCCGTTGTATGTATTGACTTGTGTTGTGTAAGTGTGTTGTGTTGGAGGGTTATGAAGTTGTTGTGTTCTAACCTGACCTGACCTAACCTAACCTGACCTGACCTAACCTAACCTAACCTAACCTAACCTAACCTAACCTAACCTACCTTGTGTGGGTTGTGAAGCTGTTGTATTCTCACATAACATAACATAACATAAAATACCAATCAGATATTGGTTCAATCACTTCCCATTTCTCTTTAGTATCTCTCTTCTTGGCCCCATTCCCTGTGTTCGTTCCCACTATTCCCTGTGCATTCGCCCTCCCCATTCCTTCATGCCCGACCCCACTCCCTGTGTATCCACCCCGAACACGTGTTTATCACTTATTTGTTACACCATTACTGTATGCCCTCTTAGGATCCCGTGTAATGACCCCCCCCCCTCAACTTACTGTGCATTCATCTTTTCTCCCTGTGCATTCATCCCCACTCCACGTGCATTCATCCCCCACTCCATGTGCATTCACCCCCACTTCATTTGCATTCACCCCCACTCCCCGTGCATTTTTTCCCCACCTGTACATTCATCCACCCCTGACTGTGCCATAATCCCCACTCCCTGTGCCATAACCCCCACTCCCTGTGCCATAACCCCCACTCCCTGTGTTAACCTCCTGCGTGGCCTATAAGACACGTGATAGGCTCCCCGAGAAAGGTCTTTGTGACGTCAAGGATGACATTATCGACTGAGAGAGTGACATAACTCTCTATCTCTCGCCTCTCTCATGTGAGTGTGGCGTGTTATCTCTCTCTCTCTCTCTCTCTCTCTCTCGTAATGATTGACTCTCACTCACAAGTTCGGTAATAAATGCAGTGGTTCTATAGATGAATGCACAGTATATGAATGAATGCACAGTATATGAAGGAATGCACAGTATATGAAGGAATGCACAGTATATGAAGGAAGGAATGCACAGTATATGAAGGATGAATGCACAGTACATGAAGGAAGGAATGCACAGTATATGAAGGAAGGAATGCACAGTATATGAAGGATGAATACACACTATAGAAAGGAAGGAATGTACAGTATGTGAAGGAAGGAATGCACAGTATATGAAGGAACGACTGCACAATATATGAAGGATGAATACACAGTATATAAAGGAAGGAATGCACAGTATATGAAGGAAGGAATGCACAGTATATGAAGGATGAATGCACAATATATGAAGGAAGGAATGCACAGTATATTAAGGATTGAATGCACAGTATATGAAGGAAGGAATGCACAGTATATTAAGGATTGAATGCACAGTATATGAAGGAAGGAATGCACAGTATATTAAGGATTGAATGCACAGTATATGATGGAAGGAATGCACAGTATATGAAGGATGAATGCACAGTATATGATGGAAGGAATGCATAGAGTGAAGGATGAATGCACCATGCTGTCTGCAAAGGTTAAACAAATGAGAGACAGATAAGACAGACGGAAGGAGGAGACAGACAGACAGACAGGTAGAGAGGTGACAGACAGACAGACAGACAGACAGACAGAACAAAGTGAATTAACTTTTCTTTGATCTTAATGAGGAAAAAAATATTCGGAAGAAGGAAGGAACGAAGGAAGAGGAAAGAAGTGAAGGAATAAACACGAAGTAAGTTGAAAGGATAAGATGAAATGCAAATGAGACAGAGAGAGAGAGAGAGAGAGAGAGAGAGAGAGAGAGAGAGAGAGAGAGAGAGAGAGAGGCTTGTTACAGGCAGTTATCGTAAGCAGAGCGGAGAATGTAGGTCACCGCACCTTGTTTAAAACCTTTTGGTCGCTGTATATGAATCATGAGAGAGAGAGAGAGAGAGAGAGAGAGAGAGAGAGAGAGAGAGAGAGAGAGAGAGAGTTTGTACAACGTTGGATCGAGCAAATCATTATCTGGGAGATAAACAATAAATATGAGAAAGAGAGAGAGGGAGATAAAAGAGAAAGACATAGACAGACAAAGGGAAATAAAAGAAACAGACAGACAGAGAAAAAACAGACAGACAGATTCGTAAATTGCCACCTGAGCCATGAATTAATCTCAAAAAATGGCAAGATGCGATATATTTTGCACTATAACAGGTCGTCTTGGCGGTGAGGGTAAGACCGTCAATATAGGTCCTAGATACGTATTACAGTGTGAGGAATAGGTAAGTCCCTGCCTAAGACTGTGGTAGAGGTGGAGGTGAGGAGGGGTAGGAGGTGAGTCGGGTCTTGGCTGGCATTCGTGTGTATTTATTGCAAGCACACACACACACACACACACACACACACACACACACACTATCGTTTATATCTGCACTCAGTATCAAGGCTGGTTGCTCCGTCGCTCCCTCTCACCGTCGCGTCACTCATCCATGAAATAGAATAACTGAACCTATCCATACGTAAAGATTTCTAAATGGACAAAACCCTCCTAACCTATTTCCTACTGGACAGAATACCACTAACTTATTTTCCTACTGGACAGAATACCACTAACTTATTTTCCTACTGGACAAAATAACATTATTCTTTTTTCATTGGACAAAATATCACAAACCTATTTTCCTATTGGACAAAATATATTTATCCTAATTTACAATGGACAAAACTACACTAACTTATTTATGCACTGGACATAATGCATTTGTCCTTTATTTCATTGGACAGAATTCTAGTTCGAGGAAATTTCACCGAAACAATTTTCTCTGGACAAAATTCCACCAAAATGAAGTTAAAAAAATTCCAATATTTTAAGTTATTTGGCGTCCAAATTGCATTACGCTGTGGTGGTGGTGGTGGTGGTGGTAGTTGTAGGCGGTAGTGTTCATAGTATGATGGTGGTAGTGATGGTGGTGGTATGGTGATGGTAATTGTAGGCGGTAGTGTTCATAGTATGATGGTGGCAATGATATGGTGGTAGTGATGGTGGTGGTATGGTGATGGTGATGTTGCTAATAATAATGGCGGTGATAATGGTGATTGTGGTGTTGCAGTATACAATGCAAACTCTTTTCAATCACTTAACATGGTGATAAGCTGGGGTGTCTAATCCTCAGGTAAAATAAACTGGGGTGTCTAATATCCAGGTGAACCAATTAAAATCGTAGCTAATGGAGACGTGCCATTAAAGTCGTCTGGAATAATTTTTGGAGAGTGGATAATGTGTTTTTTTAAAGGGACGGGCCATTAATGTTTGTAAATAAATGGTTGTAGGTTAGGTTAGGTTAGGTTAAGTAAAGGTGGTTCAGTATATTTTAATTAATTTTAATAATTATACCTAACCAGTACCCCTTTATAGTTAGTTACGTCAACATATGATTATACAGAATTATATACCGTCTCTATAATCCATATAAATCTATACGATCATCATCCCTCTATTAATTCCTTAACACACAAACATCGATTATATACTGCCTCTATAATTGAACTTTTGTAACCTACATTTAGTTAATTTACGTATTAATTAAACAAAGTTAATTATTTAAACTCACTATGATTTAACTTGGATGTCGTAAGTTTTCACGGAATTAATTATATTCAGCTATATAATTAGTCTTTAATATCCGGTGTTTTAATTAATTTACCAAATGATTATAGAGAGAGAGAGAGAGAGAGAGAGTTAATTATACGCCCCTTATCACTCTACCTGTGTTTTTTTTTATCAATTTAATATATTTTTTAAATAATATTTTTTTTATTAATTTACTATTTAAGTTTGAAAATAATCGCTATTCAGTTTTAATTTAACCTTTTTTTTATAATTTATAGAACAAAATTAGCACTCGTCTTTTATCTAAGGGGTCGCTGGTTCGATCCCAAGGTAACTCACAGTCTACCTGGCTAGAAATGTTTACCTGATTTTACAGTTGGGGAAGTGAAGGTGACCGAGTGCAGTGCCTGTCATGGCGTCTCCTTGTGTAAACTGTCCGCCTTATCTACACTGGGAGTGGGTGTGGGTGAAGCTGGTCACCTGTGTTGGTTCTTCACCTGACTGAAGACTCATTAACATCGTCTCAAGTTTGATTTACTTCACTGTGGTGTTGGCTCCGGCTCCTGGCTCTCTGCTGCCACCCATATGCTCCCTGCCACATGCTACCTATCATAATTATGCTCCTGATGTTTAATATTCCCTGCCACATGCTCCCTTTCATAATTATGCTCCTGATGTTTAATATTCCCTGCCACATGCTCCCTATCATAATTATGCTCCTTAAGTTTAATATTCCTTGCCACATGCTCCTTTAGTTTAATGCTCCCTGAGTATCATGTTCCCTGCCGCAGGTAATTTAATTTTAAGCTTCACTTAACACGGACAAATTCAATCTAATGGATGACACACACACACACACACACACACACACACACACACACACACACACGCGCGCGCACACACACAAACACACACACACACACACACACACACACACGAGTCATGCAAATATAGAGGTGTTGGGGGGGTTATTTTGGGCAGGTATACATCAATTAATGGAATGTAAGAAGGAGGAGGAAGGTCTCACCTGTTCCGTTCACTCTCTCAATCCCCCTCTACCACCACCACCACTACCACCATCACTGCCACCATCACTACCATCACCACCACTACCATCACCATCACCACCATCACTACCACTACCACCACCACCATCACTACCACCACCGCTACCATCACCATCATCGCCACCACTACCACCACCACCACCTCTGCCACCACCACCTAACCTAACCTTTTCATTGAAGTGTTTAGAAATTTATTGAAAAGAGAGAGAGAGAGAGAGAGTGTGTGTGTGTGTGTGTGTGTGTGTGTGTGTGTGTGTGTGTGTGTGTGTGTGATCGATCTTGAGTACAGCACAATCTATCATAGCCTAGTGGACAGAGGCTAGGTAAGGGAAGGTATTATGTGAGAAAATGTTGAATGTTAGCATGGTATGTTGATGTTTGAGGAGTGAAGGATGTCTCATTACTGAATGTCGAGGTGTGGATGTTTCACCGTTAGGGAATATTGGAATGGAATGTTGAGGTGTGAGGGAATATTGGAATGGAATGTTGAGTTGTGGGGGAATATTAAAATGGAATGTTGAGGTGTGAGGGAATATTGGAATGGAATGTTGAGGTGTGAAGGAATATTGGAATGTTACTTGCACGTGTGAATGTTTCTGTATTTGATGTTTTAATGCATTCAAGGTAGGAAAGATGATTTATATGGGTTAGGTGAGGTGTTTATGAGTCAGTAAAGATGTAAGAATGTACTCGAAAAAGACAGAAGACAGTTGAAGCCAAAGATATAAAACAGTTGAAGCCAAAGATACGAGACAGTTGAAGTCAAAGATATAAGACAGTTGAAGCCAAAGATATAAGACAGTTGAAGCCAAAGATGGAAGACAACTGAAGCCAAAGATATAAGACAGTTGAAGCCAAAGATATAAGACAGTTGAAGCCAAAGATGGAAGACAACTGAAGCCAAAGATATAAGACAGTTGAAGCCAAAGAAAGAAAATGACATTATTCTGGAGCGCCACCAACTATTGCAGCAGATCTTCTAGCGTCACTTGGACCGTCTCTCCCTCAGGTCCAGCCACGAAATGGGATCCTTTGAGTGGGGTCTCTCGCTTAGTTGGTCAAATGGTCCAAATCTTGATGGGAGCGCCGGGCCTGCTGATGTGGCCTGTAATGGTCCTGGTGGGGTGGGGTGGTACGGGACGGGGCGGGGCGGGGACGATTGTGGTTGGTTTCCCGGGGTCCTCAGTTGGTAAGGGGTGGGGGGAAGGCGGTTCCAGGAGTTTATGGAAGCTTCAGACCTCAGCTGCCTCTGTGTGTAGGAAGAATTTATTTTCTCTGGTCACACGATCTCTTGGGGGGTACATAACTATAATAAGATTTTTATTTTTTTTTCTTATATAATTTTGTAAATGTATTAAATAGGAGATGCTGTTGTAATGGCGTTCAGGACGTGTTGGATAATTTACAGGAACTATTGGAAGCTTGAAACAACAAGAGTCACAATTAACTCAGGAGGTCAAAGGAATTATGGAGGTTGATGAGTCTGTGGGGGTGGGGGTGTGGGGGTCGGTGGGAGTGGGGGGGTGGGGGTGTGGGGTGGGGGGGTTGTGGGATACAAAAGCCACTGAGATGAAAATTAACAAGATTTTCAGGATGCTTCAGAGATTCCATACGCAAGGTGACTTTTGTGACATTTATAGAAGGAATTGAGGTCAGAGACAGTATTTAACACGATGTCAGTCCTTGTATAACGTGTAATTTACTTCTCGGGGGGGAGGGGGGGAGGTGGTGTATGTAGGATGAACAGTTTCTCATGTCATCATCAGATCTAAACTATGATATAAAGTACAATAGTATCACTACTTTAAAAACTCAATATGATAAATGAAACTAAATAAAGAGAAGTGTAAATATTGAGTACACACACACACACACACACACACACACACACACTAAAACACTGACCACACATCAGCTCTCTCTTATGAACCACTGCCGTGAAGAGTACATATATATATCACTGGGGCCAGCCATACAGAGCTCTACATTGAAGACGTCCAGGGGTGAACACTCAGGCCAAAAAAGTATCTTCACGGAGACGATCGATGAATTTCAGAATGAACACTGTGACTCCTGTTGTCTCGGTAGGGTTGTCAAAATCCTTCGTCCGTTGTGTCATATTGTCTCACACAAAATTTTAGAGGTTTTTTTGGGGGGGGGACTGAGTGTTTACCTGGACACCTCCTTGGAACATTTTAGTTCTATCTTCAGAATTGATCCATACATGTGTGTGTGTGTGTGTGTGTGTGTGTGTGTGTGTGTGTGTAACGTATATGTGGTGTATATGTCTGTGACTGTACGTATGTATGTCTGTATGTGTGCTTGTCCCTGTTGTGTGTCTGCATATGCACACATGTATCTGCGTGTGTGTTTGTGTATTTACGTGTGCCCGTGTCTACAATTGTATGTGTATAGGTGTGTGTGTATACGTGCATGGACATAAATGAATTTCTGTGTGTGTGTGTGTGTGTGTGTGTGTGTGTGTATTGTGTCCGTGTGAGTGTACCTATGTGTAAATATGTATGCGTACATGAACGTATGTGTGTATATATGTGAGCAGTGTGCGCGCCAAGCTCTTACCCTCACTCAACTTTACTCACACCAAAAGAATGCTAATGTAGGCAGAAGACGAGGAGTGAACGTTCGTCTGGCGTTATCTTCCATTAATGTGGCGTTGGGAGGTGGAGGGGAACGCCAGGCACTTGCATTTGCTCGTGCTGACGTTGTTTTTCATTGTAGGGGGCATAGTGTCTGTCTGCCAGGCGCCGGTGAGGTCACGTCCCTTTCGGTATCTGATTGGCTGAATTGTTCCCCATAATAGTAATGATAATAATAATGGCGACGGCATTTGAAATAATTACTTAAGGAATTTTTCGCCCACCGATGACATATTTGGTGAGGAAATGACAGTGTGTGTGTGTGTGTGTGTGTGTGTGTGTGTGTGTGTGTGTGTGTGTGTGTGTGTGTGTACCCACTGAAAAATTATTCATTACCCCCATCATATTGTATCACGCCGTAAGGGTCCCGAATAATTTTTCAGTGAGTGTACAATGTAGGTCATTAAAGGTCACCTGCATAACACAGGTATGAAGGTGTTGATTACCGCACCTTGTTGTGTGTCAGGGCAAGGCAGATTAGCTAGCCCCTGCCTCCCACTTTCCCCCTCTTCCTCCATTCACCCCTTCCCCTCTCTTCCTCCTCTTCCCCCTCTTCCTCCCTTTCCCCTTGGCCTCTCTTGCCCCCTCTTTCCCCTTCCCCTCTCTTGCCCCCTCTTCCCCCGCTTGATCCCTCTCCCCGCCTCTTCCCCTCCATACCCATCACCCCCTTCCTTGCCCTTCCCCCTACCCCCCCCACCAGCGTACTCAACACCTGAGTGTGACTATACCTGGAGGTGTGTGCGCGCATGTACACACACACACAGGGTATAGCTCTTAAATGACTGTTAGGTAAATTACTGGTGATTTTTCGGTAATTTGTGATGTTATTGACTTGTTATTTTGAGGACAATTGACTGTAGTAGAGTGATTTAAATATTTTTTGTATATTTTTGTGATTTATATAACTTTTGAACTATAATTCCTTGTGATTTAAATGTCCTGTGATTTTAAATAACACGTTATTTAATGGACCTGTGAAGAACAACACCATGAACTGAAAACATCTACAGCAATCGGTGACATTACAAAGTAGATGTGTGTCAAAGATGGCGTGTGTCATATTAGGTGTGTCACAGGTGGTGTGTGTCATAGTAGGTGTGTGTCACAGATGGTGTGTGTCACAGATGGTGTGTGTCATATTAGGTGTGTCACAGGTGGTGTGTGTCATAGTAGGTGTGTGTCACAGATGGTGTGTGTCACAGATGGTGTGTGTCATATTAGGTGTGTCACAGGTGGTGTGTGTCATAGTAGGTGTGTGGTACAGATGGTGTGTGTCACAGATGGTGTGTGTCATATTAGGTGTGTCACAGGTGGTGTGTGTCATAGTAGGTGTGTGTCATAGTAGATGTGTGTCACAGATGGTGTGTGTCACAGATGGCGTATGTCATATTAGGTGTGTCACAGGAGGTGTGTGTCATAGTAGGTGTGTGTCACAGATGGTGTGTGTCACAGATGGTGTGTGTCACAGATGGTGTGTGTCATATTAGGTGTGTCACAGGTGGTGTGTGTCATAGTAGGTGTGTGTCATAGTAGGTGTGTGTCATAGTAGATGTGTGTCACAGATGGTGTGTGTCACAGATGGTGTGTGTCACAGATGGTGTGTGTTACAGATGGTGTGTGTCATATTAGGTGTGTCACCGGTGGTGTGTGTCATAGTAGGTGTGTGTCACAGATGGTGTGTGTCACAGATGGTGTGTGTCACAGATGGTGTGTGTTACAGATGGTGTGTGTCATATTAGGTGTGTCACAGGTGGTGTGTGTCATAGTAGGTGTGTGTCATAGTAGATGTGTGTCACAGATGGTGTGTGTCACAGACGGCGTGTGTCATATTAGGTGTGTCACAGGTGGTGTGTGTCATAGTAGGTGTGTGTCATAGTAGATGTGTGTCATAGTAGATGTGTGTCACAGATGGTTGTGTCACAGATGGTGTGTATCATATTAGGTGTGTCACAGGTGGTGTGTGTCATAGTAGATGTGTGTCACAGATGGTGTGTGTCACAGACGGCGTGTGTCATATTAGGTGTGTCACAGGTGGTGTGTGTCATAGTAGGTGTGTGTCATAGTAGATGTGTGTCATAGTAGATGTGTGTCACAGATGGTTGTGTCACAGATGGTGTGTATCATATTAGGTGTGTCACAGGTGGTGTGTGTCATAGTAGATGTGTGTCACAGATGGTGTGTGTCACAGACGGCGTGTGTCATATTAGGTGTGTCACAGGTGGTGTGTGTCATAGTAGATGTGTGTCATAGTAGATGTGTGTCACAGATGGTGTGTGTCATATTAGGTGTGTCACAGGTGGTGTGTGTCATAGTAGATGTGTGTCATAGTAGATGTGTGTCACAGATGGTTGTGTCACAGATGGTGTGTATCATATTAGGTGTGTCACAGATGGTGTGTGTCATAGTAGGTGTGTGTCATAGTAGATGTGTGTCACAGATGGTGTGTATCATATTAGGTGTGTCACAGGTGGTGTGTGTCATAGTAGGTGTGTGTCATAGTAGATGTGTGTCACAGATGGTGTGTGTCACAGATGGCGTATGTCATATTAGGTGTGTCACAGGTGGTGTGTGTCATAGTAGGTGTGTGTCATAGTAGATGTGTGTCACAGATGGTGTGTGTCATATTAGGTGTGTCACAGGTGGTGTGTGTCATAGTAGGTGTGTGTCATAGTAGGTGTGTGTCATAGTAGATGTGTGTCACAGATGGTGTGTGTCATATTAGGTGTGTCACAGATGGTGTGTGTCATAGTAGGTGTGTGTCATAGTAGATGTGTGTCACAGATGGTGTGTGTCATATTAGGTGTGTCACAGATGGTGTGTGTCATAGTAGGTGTGTGTCATAGTAGATGTGTGTCACAGATGGTGTGTATCATATTAGGTGTGTCACAGGTGGTGTGTGTCATAGTAGGTGTGTGTCATAGTAGATGTGTGTCACAGATGGTGTGTGTCACAGATGGCGTATGTCATATTAGGTGTGTCACAGGTGGTGTGTGTCATAGTAGGTGTGTGTCACAGATGGTGTGTGTCATATTAGGTGTGTCACAGGTGGTGTGTGTCTTAGTAGGTGTGTCATTAGTTTAGTCCCATAAACACAGGTGTGTCCTAAGGTATGTGTTATATTGAGGATAATTATTATTTTTTCTTTTACAGGTAAGATCACAGTAGAAGAATGGCCAGACCGTGACCATACGAAGACTGGGGTATGTAGAGATCTGTCCTATGTTTGTGTGTGTATGTGTTTGTCATCAGTAATTACCATACAAACATACAAACGACGAGTGTTTGGTTTGGTTTGGTTTAAGCTGGCGTCAGGGCTGTGTTGTGTTGTTTTAGCTTGGGTTAGGTTAGGTTAGGATCTGAACGTCTGTCAGATTGGTGGAGTGGTGTACGAAGGCGAATATTAAAACAGTTTCTGAACGTTGACACAAGGTAGAGAGATCAACACAGGTCTTTGTTATGATTTGTGTGGCTGCTAGATTGATATTTTTAGCAAGTTGAATTGTTTGGCGAGTGTGATAATGGTTTAGTTAAGGAGTTTAAATGGCCATAGACCGTAGTGGTATTATCAAGAGAGAGAGAGAGGGGGGGGATATATCACGTATTAGGTGCTTGCAAACTTGAATAAGATTATTGTCTTGACGTGTTGCAAAGTTGAATGGGATATTGTCTTGACGTGTTGCAAAGTTGAATAGGATTATTGTCTTGACGTGTTGCAAAGTTGAATTGTCTAAGATCAGGTCTAATTGGGTGTCAAATGTTATAATAAATTAGTCTGGCTGTCAGGATTTATGACGCGATAATTTACACAACAAGGGAATACCATGGGTTCATCTTAGCAAGGTTTGACATGTGGCAAACTAGACCTTTATGCAATAAGGGTGTCAGAGTGTCTCTTATAAACAGGTCATATCGAGGGCGTTTCGTATAGTAAATAACTTGATTAAATTACATGCTTCGGTTGATGTCATTTAAGAGGTGTTGCATCAAGGTGTAAAGTGTAAAAACATGACGACAAATATATGTGGTTTTAGATAGCGGATCAAGAAAATGGTTTGTTGTATGCTTGCAATATTATTTCTTGCTGAAGGTGATATCTATACGTGTTGCAAGGTTGATTGATCTAGTTGGTGTCTGAGCAGGTGATATTTTCAGGTGTATTCATTATCATGGGAATTAATAATGTGATAACAAGGAAGAGACTGTCATGTCGTGGGTATTGGTAAGGAGGGGATGGTCATGTCATCGGTGGCTGCAAGGTTCACATGATAGTCAACGTGTACAGATGCATCATGACAGATTCGAGACATTATGTTGATGGCTGCAAAGGTTTAACAAGTGACAGATAACTCGGCTGCAACAGAGGGATGCAACGTTTACCTGTCTGCCTATCTGTAATGCGAAATAAGTGAACAAGAACAGTTGCAACAAAGGAATGCAGTGTTTGGCTCTCTGCATTGTGCAATAAGTGAAAAATAATTTAATTTAAAGAAATAAATGCAATGTTCTGGTTGGCTACAACATGCATGTCACCTGAACCTGTTGCAACTATGATTATTTGAGAGGTGTCTGGTTGCATCATTTTAATGAATGACGAACTCTGTCAACACAATGACGTGAGATTGTCTCTATGATTACCAAAGCTCAACTTGTGATAAGTTATATAATTATACTTGCAACAGATGCTTCTAACCTTGTTGTGTATTACTTGCACAGGTGGGTCACGTGTTGCAACAATGCTGCATTGTTTCGTAAATGTGTCGGGGCGTCTCAAAGCAACAGGTGTGTGTGTGTGTGTGTGTGTGTGTGTGTGTGTGTGTGTGTGTGTGTGTGTGTGTGTGTGTCAAGCACAAGGGAGTGTGAAGGCACTTTAGTGAGGCTTTATGGAGACATTACGCATCGTACATTAGCTCTTGGGGTCTTGTCGAGGCAGGAATCTACCCCTGGGTGTGTTATTGTTGCTTGCTGGCTGGCTGGCTCACCTCGTTTGGCCGCCTATCACTCGCTCACTCACTCACTCCCTCATTCACTCACTCCCTATAACACTCACCCATTCACTCACTCAATATGGCATGTTGCAGTTGCCATCTCCATCTTGTATATTGTTGTTGCCATGTCTTGTTGCAGTTGCCATCTCCGTCTCCTGGCACATTATGCACCTGCCATCTGAGGTCTGTGTGTGTGTGTGTGTGTGTGTGTGTGTGTGTGTGTGTGTGTGTGTGGTATCTCAATATATTTTTACCTTTAGAGTGAAATACTGTACATGTGATAGCTATGGGAGGGAGAGAGAACCTTGTGAGAGACACCACTGTAACGCTACCCTGGTGTTTAGGTCTGTACAACACGTAAGTTAAGAAGAAGAAGAAGTTATCACTTTACTTGTCACCATGGCCGCCTGTACCCCCACGAGAGGAGCCTTTGGGACATTGTGGAATAGACCTTTGGGACATTGTGGAATAGACCTATGGGACATTGAGGAATACACTTTTGGGACATTGAGGAATAGACCTTTGGGACATTGTGGAATAGACCTTTGGGACACCGACGAAGAGATGGAGTTGTTATATTGTGTCCCCCATCACACCTCTATACCTGTGTCCCCTGGTTATATAGGACACCATCTGTTTGTCCTTCATCCTAAAGTAAAAGGGAATTTGAGGCATAGATTATGATTGTGCCCCTCCTCCTCCTCCTTCTTCTTCATTTCTTCCTCTTCTTCCCCCTTCTCCTCTATTTCCTCTTCCTTTTCCTCCATTCTTCCTCTTCCTTCTACTCTTATTGACTTCTTCTTCGCCCTCCTCCTCCTTCTTCCTCCTCCTCCACTCCTTCCCCTTCTCCCATTCTGCTCTTCTTCCTCCTCCTCGACTCGTGCTGTCATCGTCCTCTCTGACAGCTGATGGATAGATACATGTACACGAGGTTAGGTTAGGTTAGGTTAGGCTAGATTTGGTGAGGTTAGGTTAGTTTTTAGGTTAGATTTGGTTAGCTTAGGCTACGTTAGGCTGTCTGGCTAGTTTGCATTAAGCTAGATTAGTTTGGTTAGGTTTGGTTAGGTTAGGTTAGGGTAGGGTAGGTTAGGTTAGGTTAGGGTAGGGTAGGGTAGGTTAGGTTAGGTTAGGTTAGGGTAGAGTCGATTTGTTTGATGTAAGTTGATTCACATTTGGTTGAATTTGGTTATTTTATGATATGATTGGTTAGGTAATATCTCTTTGGTCCATTTTGTTTACGATGTTAAGTTTAGTTTAATTAGACTAAATTGGTTAGGTTAGGTTAGGTTAGGTTAGGTTAGGTTAGGGTGTTGTGGTCTTACCTGGCTGGGACATCGTCGTCAGTTGAATCATTAGAAATTTATAATTATTATTATTATTATTATTATTATTATTATTATTATTATTATTATTATTATTAATTGAAGCATACCAGGGCAGGAAATTGCATTAGCTTCGTGTGACACTCATCTTGGCACTCCCTGTTACACACACACACACACACACACACATTCATTCATACATACATACATACATACATACATACATTACCTTGTGCTACTTTTAGATGATGAAGCACCTCGGCCTGGGTAATTATTTAGGTGAGGTGAGCAATAAAGGTTTTAGAATGAGCCATATGTTACTGCCTCGCCCCCTGAGTTATATTAGAAGCTCCGTGTTATTGCTAGGCGGTGGGGGGGGGGGGTGCTGGTTAGGCTAGGTTTGGTTAGGTTAGGTTAGGTTTCCCTCCCTTCCCCACAGATTGAGTACTTTCTCCTTCCTCCCCTACATGAAGTACTTCCTTTCCTCCACACATTGAGTACTTTCCTCTCCTCCCCAACACATGGAGTACTTCCCTACCTCCACACATTGAGTACATTTCCCTTCCTCCACCTTGAGTACTTTCCCCCCACATGAATAATTCCCCCACTTGGATTACTTCCCCCCATAAAGTACTTCCCTCACACATTGAGTACTTCCCATTCTTCTTACTCCCCTCATTCTCCTCACTCATCTCACTCTCTTCACTACTCTCAGTCTCCTCACTTCCCTTACACATCTCACTCTTCTCACTTCCTTCACTCCCTCCCTCACTTCCCTTACTCCTCCCTCACTCCCTTCACCTCTCTCACTCCCTCACTCCCCACGTTCCTCGACTCACTCCCTCATTCTTTCATTCCCTCACACCTCCCTCACCTTCTGACACCTCCCTCACCTCCTCACTCCCTCACCCCCCCACTCCCTCACCCCCCCACTCCCTCACCCCCCCACTCCCTCACCCCCCCACTCCCTCACCCCCCACTCCCTCACCCCCCACCCCCCCCACACTCTTACTCCTCTTAGGGATTTTGTCCATATATGCGTAGGTTAGGGAGACGGAAATGCGTAGAGGTGATGGTGACGCGGCGTAAGTGCTTTGATGGGGTGACGCAATGGAGGTGCGTAGGTGATGTGTGAAGTGCGTACTTGACTGCTGAAGTGTGTACGTGACTGCTGAAGTGTGTACGTGACTGTTAAAGTGTGTACGTGACTGCTGAAGTGTGTACGTGACTGCTGAAGTGTGTGCGTGACTGTCTGAAGTGTGTACGTGACTGTTAAAGTGTGTACGTGACTGTCTGAAGCGTGTACGTGACTGTTAAAGTGTGTACCACTACTACTACTAATAATAATAACGGTTTATTAATAGAGTTGCAGCCGGTTGCTGAAAATACATAAACTTACATTTGATTTAGACATAATGATATAATATGCGTTGAATACATTTACAGGGCTGTACAGTACATAAACCAGGAGTTGTTTATTATTTTAACAATAGATGGGATGGTGCTGTTCTTATATCTATCGGTGCGGGCTCTTATGGGTTGAATTTTGTTGTAGTGGCGGACTGCGGGAGGTGGGCGGGGGGCTGCAGGTGGCAGTAGGTGGTGATGACGAGGATGGTGCATTAGTTCACTGCCAAACCTTGCCAGTTCTTGGTGGTGGAGGTCACTGAGGGATGGCATTTCCAGGGTGGAGAGAGCGTTGGTGTAGCCGGAGTATTCTGCGCCGAGCATGATTCTGCAGGCCCTTTTCTGTACCTTCTCTAGCTGACGTTGTTGGGTGGAGTTGAGAGAAGACGACCAGGCTGGTGACGCATAAAGGCGTTGTAGATAGTCCTCAGCTCTGGCGTGGGTGTCCCAAGTGACTGCTGAAGTGTGTACGTGACTGCTGAAGTGTGTACGTGACTGCTGAAGTGTGTATGTGACTGCTGAAGTGTGTACGTGACTGCTGAAGTGTGTACGTGACTGCTGAAGTGTGTACGTGACTTCTGAAGTGTGTACGTGACTGGCAAAGTGGCTCATTCACCCATGGTTGAGGAATCCCTTATGTATGACGCGAGAGGGGACGGGGGGGAGGGGGGAGGGTAGGGGAGAGAGGAGGGAAGAGGGGGGGAGGGTAGGGGAGAGAGGATGGGTGTGGGGAGGGGTGATAGGAGGGTAGGGGGGAAGAGGAGAGAGGGGGTGGGGGAAGGGGTGAGGGGAGGGAGGGAAGGGGTGAGAGGAGTGGAGGGGAAGGAAGGGGTGAGGGGAGGGGAGGGGAAGGAAGGGGTGAGCGCTTGGCAGATGGATTGTTCTTCTTATCCCACGTGTGTTTGTTTACAAGTTGTTGTTGTGATGATCAGCTGTTGTTGTGATGATCAGCTGTTGTGGTGATGATCAGCTGTTGTTGTGATGATCAGCTGTTGTGGTGATGATCAGCTGTTGTGGTGATGATCAGCTGTTGTTGTGATGATCAGCTGTTGTGGTGATGATCAGCTGTTGTGGTGATCAGCTATTGTTGTGGTGATCAGCTGTTGTGGTGATGATCAGCTGTTGTGGTGATGATCAGCTGTTGTTGTAATGATCAGCTGTTGTGGTGATGATCAGCTATTGTGGTGATCAGCTATTGTTGTGGTGATCAGCTGTTGTGGTGATGATCAGCTGTTGTGGTGATCAGCTGTTGTGGTGATCAGCTGTTGTTGTGGTGATCAGCTGTTGTGGTGATGATCAGCTGTTGTGGTGATGATCAGCTATTGTGGTGATCAGCTATTGTTGTGGTGATCAGCTGTTGTGGTGATGATCAGCTGTTGTGGTGATCAGCTGTTGTTGTGGTGATCAGCTGTTGTGGTGATCAGCTGTTGTGGTGGTGATCAGCTGTTGTTGTGATGATCAGCTGTTGTTGTTGTAATCAGCTGCTGCATTAATCTTGTGACGAGCGGCAGGTTCTAAATGGGCCCCAGACGTAATAGGCCCCTAGGTCTTACAGCCCCCCCCCCTCCCCCTCCTCCCTGGTCTAATCATTGGATTTAGTGTCCAATCCTATGGACCCCTAATCTTAAGGCGCACCAAACCTAATGGTTAGGTTAGGGCCCATTAGGACTGGGGCCCATTAGGACTGGGGCCCATTAGGACTGGGGCCCATTAGGACTTAACCCGTAGCTACCACCTGTTTTATTTTGTTCACGTGTGTGTGTGTGTGTGTGTGTGTGTGTGTGTGTGTGTGTGTGTGTGTGTGTGTGTGTGTTCATTTTCCATTTCTTTCTACTCTCTCTCTCTCTCTCTCTCTCTCTCTCTCTCTCTCTCTCTCTCTGTTGTCCATTCCATCGTTACTCAACTTTCCTCCTTCATGTGTCTCTTTCCTATCCGAGAGAGAGAGAGAGAGAGAGAGAGAGAGAAAGAGAGAGAGAGATTATTAGTAAAATCAGGAGTGGTCATTACTCTCTCTTAATTACACCATAATTACTTGATATCAACCACTATTAATTGGGTTGTTATCGTCTCATTAACACTATCTAATTGTGGTTATTATCGAGGCAGACGGGGTGGGGTGGGGGGGGTGATGGGGTGGGTTGGGGGGTGATGGGGTGATGGGGTGGGGGTGATGGGGAGACGGGGTGGGGGTGATGGGGTGGAGGTGATGGGGTGGGGGTGATGGGGAGACGGGGTGGGGGTGATGGGGAGACGGGGTGGGGGTGATGAGGAGACGGGGTGGAGGTGATGAGGAGACGGGGTGGGGGTGATGAGGAGACGGGGTGGGGGTGATGAGGAGACGGGGTGGGGGTGATGGGGAGACGGGGTGGGGGTGATGGGGAGACGGGGTGGGGGTGATGGGGAGACGGGGTGGGGGTGATGAGGAGACGGGGTGGGGGTGATGGGGAGACGGGGTGGGGGTGATGGGGAGACGGGATGGGGGTGATGGGGAGACGGGGTGGGGGTGATGAGGAGACGGGGTGGAGGTGATGGGGAGACGGGGTGGGGGTGATGGGGAGACGGGGTTGGGGTGATGGGGAGACGGGGTGGGGGTGATGAGGAGACGGGGTGGGGGTGAT